>VUQJ01020721.1:7268-19708 GCA_015108635.1 Andinoacara biseriatus | reverse complement strand
TAATAAATTTAAAAAAAAAAAAAAAAAAAAAAAAAAAGGCATTTAACTGGAAGCTTTCTGAGGACACTTCAAAAATGTTCATATTGTAATACATTAACTGACAAACTCAACTGAAAAAGAAAAATCGCCATAGTGCAGATGTTGTAAACACATTCTCCTTCCCACCGTCGCCAAGTGCTTGCTCATAGGGGGTCGTTTGACTGTTGGGTTTTTCTCTGCAGTATTGTTGGGTCTTTACCTTTAGGCGACTGTTTGTTGTGAATTGGCGCTGTATAAATAAAATTGAATTGAATTGAATTCTCTAATTTTTTTAACCACTATTTACTAGAACTGGAACTCCCAGATTTTTTTTTATTTTACAAAACTCAAAATTCCTTATCTGATTTAAGAAGATTAAAACAGAACAGTGATGTCAGGTAAAGGGACAAGACCCTGAACCTGTAGATTTGAGCTCTTTTTGACAACTAAAAAGTAGCAAACTATTTTCTTAAGGCCACTACAGCTTTCTGTGTGATCCTGAAGACGTGATTTTTACAATAAGTGAAAAAGACTACCATTACTGAAAACATGCTTCCCTTATCCTTTAATTACTCTTCCACTTTAATATGTCAAAGCTTCTTCAACGCGAGATGAAAAATGTATTGCTCATGTTGGGTTTTCTGCAAAAACATAAAACACCCAATTAAAAACACTACGCATGAATTCCCCATCGCCAACTTTATATACAAGGCGGTCCACAGCGATGAATCATAGGTTAGCTGATGTGTTGGACTCACATTCAGCTCAGCTCAGTCAAAACTGTGACCTTTGATATGTGTGTGTATGAGTGTTTAAAACAACCTGAGTCATAATATTGTATTTATGTATCTACAGTGTTTATCTGGAAATCTATTTGATTTTCTTCCATTCCCATCCAGGTGTGCCCCGTATGTGCAGGCAATTGTGCTCTCCAATTCACAGCCATTAAAAGCTTGACAACACATTTGGCTGTTGATTGAATCGTCGCCCATACAGTAACATTGATTGCTTAGTTTTTGACCGCTACATAATGGAATGTGCATGTTCGTTTTTCTGGTAAACACAATTCCCCATGGTGCTTTCGCGACAATGTTCCCAACTGTCTCCCATCTATTATTTTGCATCCCCTGGTGAGCACTCATTCATTCTCTGCTGGGGAGAGGAGCGGAGAAAGAGGCTGCCTGAAAATAAGCATCCGGTGTGTGGGGTAATGAAGGCAGTGCAAGTGGAGTTATTCTTGCCCACTCGGAAGATGGCTGCAGGATGGTGTATGCTGGTGGAAAGACCGATGGCTGCAAGCATGTTCACTATCTCTCGGGGTCTTTCACAATAAGTGTGTAATTGAGCAGTGCACTGCAACACAAACGTTTCAGTGCACTGTCTGACCTTAAACCCTATTACGATGGAATAAGACACGTATAAAAGTGAGAAAAACATTTTTTTTTTGCACTGAATTCTCATAAAATGGATCAAACACAGTCTGACTAAACATCGTAACACACAGACAGCTGTACTCGAATGCCTTTATTAAACACTGAATTGAACCACTGAATTAGAAACTCGTAGCACCTCTTTTTGAACAAAGAACTTCCACCATGCAGTTCTTCTTTTCCTACCAAAACTCTTTCATTGACCTCTTTCAGGCATCCACAGTGTGCTACTGGTTTAGGCTTTGCAGGACACCCACTCCACGATGAGACAATTTCTCTCATTAATGTTCATCAGTTTGTGATGAGACGCTAAGACAATTTGTCTCACCACAGACAGAAATGCTTTCGTAACCTCTTTCAGTTTCAAACACCTAATGATGCCTCTTCCAGAGTTCCTTGAAAGTTGTGATTGAGACATGGTAACACAAGCCAATCTGATTTTGTGAGAAAAAGCAAACTTTGAGGGTATACGCATTGCATACTTAAACGCAGCACAAGTAAGTAGTTTTTCCAGAAGAACTGAGGCTAACATGCCTCGTCCCACCTGGACTATAACTAATTAAGACATTAAAAAAAGAGTATGGTCTGTTATTGCTTTAATCATATAAGCTTTGTCTAAGATACTGATGTGAGAATAGTGAGAAAATATAGTTTATTTTGATTTCCCAAGGCCAAACTGTCGACTGTTTTATGGCACTTTTGAGCAATACATGAATAAGTGACCAAAGCTTTTATTCTAGGAAACAAAGAAATGAACATTCATAATGAAAAATGTGATGGTCAATACTTTTCAAAGCCGTTCAAAAGACAAGGTGACTGCATTCGCTCACTAACTGCACTAAATATTTTTCATGTTTGTTCTCTTCTCCTCCCTTCAAACTAATGCAATAAGAAACAAAATGACAATGGCAAAAGAATCCCAAACTTGAGGGCTGGCGAAAGAAGTGAAGATTGAATATGGTAATTCATAGGCAATAACATGACAAATCAAAGGAATGGGAAGATGAATCAGCGGGAAGAAAATAGAAGTCAGGTGGAAGGGGGGCATGAAGCATTGTGTCTCATTGTCTCCCAAGATCAATGTGTTAAATGATATCAATTCCGGCTCCTTGTCAATTCAATTAGGCAGGAGCGAGAGGTACAATTACTGTCCAATGTGGTTACACTGTCTGCAGCAGGCTTAAAGGGGGAGGCGAGCTGATAATGAGGGGGTGAGAAAATGTGTTTGTGTCTGTGAGAGCCAGGGGTGGGGGATGATAATAGTGGTAACATGTTGGTCGGGTTACCAGCATATAATGGGTAGCTAGATCCTCATTAAGATAAGTTGTGCTCCCTCAGCCGTAGTGCCACAGATGGGCCAATTTGACTTGTTCTCATTAAGTGCAACTTAAAGAGGTGCAGCGGCAGCTATCAGATAGTTTGATTACAGGATACCCAAAAAAAAGAAAACACGCTACAATGCTGATAGCTAAAAAAGATACGTCTAGATCAGTCGTTCTGATTAGAATTTCTTTTTACTCATTTTAAATGAGATGAGAGAGCAATTTAGTGCAGAAAAAGATCCCCTATCATAATCTCATTAAAGCTTAGCTAAACTCGCATGAAACTACTAGGTACACAGTACTGAAACACACCAGTAAAGGTGTGTGATTAACAATCTGCACGTGGACATATGTTTCTAAATGAATGTGCGCATACATTTAAACAGGTCAGTTGCCTAAAAATTGTTCATTACAAAGCTAACATCAATAGACAGACAGATGACCATTCGCACACGGACACTGCAGATAATTTAGAGTGAATAATTCACCCACTTTGCTTTAGAAAATGAGGAATGCATTGTCTGCAACCATGCTTCTCATGCATATGAAAAAACACAGCTCTTGTCATGAAACTGTAGTCTAGTCTTGTCCATTATGCAGTTTTGCTCTTGGTCCTTTGAAAAAAGTGTGCATGAAAGGTTTTCATGTTATTCAGGAATATAATGTGGACAAAGGTCTTTATATAAAATGTTCTTGATATGCTAATAAGGAATATATATATAGCGTATGAGTCATATAGGTATTTCTTTTTCTTTTCTTTTAATATTATTTTTCATTTTGAGCTGTACATTTAAACTGATGTCTCAGAAAAGCTTTGAATAAATAAATGACATGATAAAGAAAGTCCAGTATGCACTATGAAAAGAAAGACAGAAAAACTAAAACAAAAAAAAAAAAATGCACAAATCCACAAAATGTTTATAGTCAATAAAAGTTTATCATATGTGTAGAAGGTAAATTGTAGAAGACTGCCCCCACCAACACCCCCGCCCACCAAATTCATCCGTAAAGAAAGTGACAACTTGTGTTATTTGTGTTACCAACATTGCAGGTTGATGAGCTGCATTGCACAACATACATGATTTCAATGCCACTGACAGAACAAATGTAATTTTTTTCTTGTTTTGCAGGTTTTAACTTAGTTTGGTATTTTTGTGACTGTCTCTTGTAAGTCTTTTTCATCTACTGATACTGAAATTATACCAAATTGAAATGCAAAAAAAGAAGAAAAAAAAACCCAGAAAGACTTGTTGAAAGCTCTGATTAATAGATGAGTTGCACGTTGTGAACGCCAACTTGTCTTTTCTTAATAAATGAGGTTTAATTAATCTGATAATGACCCAAGGCAGTGGCTCTTAGTCCTTGAATCCCCGTCAGCTACATGCTATCCATTATCTGTTATGTTTCACTAATCATACACATCAGTTATCATTTTGAAGAGGATCGACATAATGCTTAGGTAAATTATACAATTACAGTCTCATCAGAAATTAATTTTATTTGGGATTAACAAAAATCTGGATTACTTAACCAATTACTTATGATTAAATAAAGTACTTCTTGCCATGCTGTTGATGAGCAGAATAATATCAGATAAGTGGTCGATCATCTTTCATTTGATCGCATACAATAATAAACAGTAACTGGACCACATCATCATGTATTACCATGGTGCTGAAAGAAAAAAACAAAACAAAAAAAACCAAGAAGTTAAGATTTGGCCTGTTGAAACCAATTTTAATATACTTAGCATTAAAAAAAAACACATGTAGATATACATTTCTTAAACCATTTACTTTGGGAGAATGAAGGCATAAGTAAAGTTCTTATGCTGACCCGCCAGTGAGTACTACACTCCCAGACTTTCATGCAGTGCTTACATGAGCGCTTCAAGTCTCTTCTCCTCTCACATGGTTGCCCATAGTATCTGTAACTGTGCTGCTTTAGCTTGGCAGTCTTCTTGTCAGTTACAGTTAATGCAGCCTAGAACGGTGCTGCCTGAGGAGAAGCCGGAGTGCTTTCTGGCGCAAGCCCTCTTATGTTTAATGGCTGATGCCGTTTGCTTACTCCTCTCATTACACTGGCTCATGTTTAGACTGTGGGCCTGTCACTGGCTATTAGCATCTGTGGTCAAGCAGGCTGTGCATGAGAGGAAGCATCTGGCTTATCATCAAGAGCATCGTAAGTATGAAATGAACAGTTTGTCTGGGATGGAGTAAACACAGAAGGAAGTATTAGCACCCTGTGTGAAAGGGCAAATGTTAATTGTTTGATGGATGCAACAGAAAAACGAAATTCTGAGATTTAAAAATGAACTACGGAGATCAACAAAGTTTTCAAAACAGCCAAATGCACTAGAGCTCGTTTCGATAAATGATTGTTTTATTGTCGTGCCTTTGAAAAGACACACTAAAAATACACACTGGCTGGAAATGAACACCATACTGGTACGCATCTTAAATCATTAAGGCATGAGAACAGACATGAGAGATCCTAGCTTGTTATATCCAAAAGTGCAGCAAAGATAATTACATAATAATACGTAATAATAAATGAAAATAAATAGTACAAACAGAGAGGAAAAAACACAGCAAAAACAAAGGTGACACAAACAAATGACACACAAAAAAACATGGTTGTAAGTCTATCACCACTTCGCTGTGCCTGCTGTTTGACAGCCAGACATGAACAAATCCTATCAAAATAAAGAAAAGAATTAAATAGATTTGGTTTATAGGGGGCACATATTAGGTGTATGTATGAATGAACTAATCTACTTCAATGTCAACCAAGGTACTGAGTTGATAGTCATAAACTAGTTCTAGAAAATTTAGACCTTAGATGGCCTTTACAGCCATAGTCTACAGACACCATTAAGCTCTTATTATCCATTTCCATTTAGACAGATGCAGTACAATGGCGCTGTGAAGCTCTGAACTATCACTGTCCATTATCCCAAAAAAGTCAGTGAGCGGCAGAACTGGTACCAGGAAAGGTGACGTAAAGTTATAACAGAAGCTGTTGAGGAGGGTGAAGTGAATAAAATACTTATGACTTCCTGGCAAAATCTACCCAGCATGGGATGCTGTATAGTTTCTAAAAAGGTTTGCACACTTGAAAAGACACGTTTCTGAATGTACAATGTGAATGCCCTTTTGAAAACAAAACAAAAAAAGAAGAAAGAAAGAAAACAAATAGAAGCATGAACAGAATTGTGAGGGTTAAATATTAAGTGTGTTGGGCTTCACGCCAAGGTTTTAGGTGCATACTTTCAGGAGAATAAGAAGAAGGAGTGAGGGGAAATGTCTGGTTATCAGACAGAAGGAGAGAGAGCAGGAAATAAAAAAGTCTAGTCCTGCAGCAGCAGTATGGGGAGCTAGAGCAATGCTGCCTGCAGCCTCCCTGAACTGAATAGCAAGTAGTTTGCGAGGGAGGGACTGAAGGAAGGGCAGCAGGAGAGAAGAGAAGGGAGGGAGAGGCTGAGAATAGGTTAGAGAGGGTGCGAAAATAAGAGAGCGGTGCGATATCTGTGAGAGCAGGGCTGTGGTAAAGACAAAAAAAGTGAGTCAATGGGGTGAGAAGAAGGTTTGAGTATCATTGATGTACTTTTGTTTCACTGCAGAGCTGAAAAAGTCAATTTATCACACACACGCGCTCGCCTATACATGCATACACAACCGTGATGTGGCTGTCTGGAAGTACGTGGGACTGTTTTTTAAAAGTCTGAAGCTTCATCAGAAATCCAGTACTACAGATCAGCTAGAACACCCACAACACAGCGCTATAGGTCGGTCCAGTTCAAGGACCCGTTATTAATACCTTAATACATAACCCAATTTCATCATCCTTTTGCTTTCCTGCATTGCATCATTCCATTCTTCACTCCTCCATAGTAGATCAGAGCAAAACAATGACAAATTAAATTTCAAAACAGGCACCACTCTCTACTGTAAGGACCGAACTCTACAGGAATTTTAATTTGAAGTGATGCCCATTCCTGAACCTCTAAACCAAGACCATAATTTTGCCTAAGGCTATCATGTAATGCAGATGTATGTCAGCTATGACTACTTTTAACATAAATGTACTCAGAATCTAGGATTTGATACTACAGAACAGAGTGAAGTATATCACAGTATAAAGTACCAAGTCAATGAAAAAAATGTGCAGCAGCAGAGAAATAAGGAAACAGATTGTTGTGTCTAGACATTATCCACCTTCACACTTACTGATGGCCTCGTTCCGCTCACCGTTCCCAACTGTCAAACCCACCATTCTGTGACCTTTAAAATATACAGTGTTGAGTACAGGATGACAAGTCAGAGAGGTAGCTCCAGAAACCTGAAACGGCTGACGTGAAAACTGGTTTCTCAAACACAGATGCATTTTGTTTCCATTCCATCATTCATGCATTGGCTCTCACAAATGAGGTGAGGTGAGGTAAAAGTGAAGTGGGGGTTGGTAATACACTCAAATTATACAACAACAATTCTCCAGAGCTGGCTGCTCTTTGCTATCAATGTAAAGTTGGTGGTTAGGGATACAGAGGATGATATGCACATTTTTGTAAACCAGGATAATGATGACTCAAACTGCTCCTGTGGGTGCATTGCAGCGCCGTAGGTGGCACTAATCAGGGATTAGGATAGTTTGGGAAAAACGGGGGTGGGGGGGTGGCCTCAGGTCTGACAGCAAAATAATATAATTGGTATGTTGGTATATGATAATACCAACATACCAACTGCTATTGTATCTGAGCCCACTGCGGCGACAGTAACTGTGTAAACATAAACTGATACATTGTATAGAGTTAGACAACAGGGTGTTCCCTTGCTTTAATGATCGAGTAAGCAACAACTTCAAAGATAGCTAGCGCTGGCTACACTGGTGGAATGATTATGTCTCCCACTGTCCTTTAATGTAGGCTTTGTCAGTCTAGCCATCCACCAGAGCAAGCCACTAACAGAGTTGTTGCTATTAGTTGCAAGGAATAAGAACCAGTAAAGCAAAATATCCAGACATGATATAACTGTACTGTGTGAGGATGGATCAGGGGATGGGATTTACTGTCATGGTGGGTGTTTGGGGATTGATGTCTTTTCAAAGGACATCTATTCTCTTCCTTAAGCTGACTTATAAAATGTATTCCTACAATGGTCACAGTTGTTGGAGCCCAACCAGTATTTTCAGGAAATGACATGTAGACATCACCCTTGAAAATATTGGCCGTCATTTATCAAAGCGTCTTGGAAATGGCACAGATTCAAACACTAGGCGAGACATATGAACCTCTCTAGAGCTGATTTATTAAACTGTCGCACAACATCTAAATGAGCACTGATGTGATCACAGACTGATAAATTGATTCAGCTGTGGAAACAAGGGCATTCTGCACCAGTCTTCGATTTACTTATGATGGACCTTTATTTATGTGTGCTTGGCAACTCTTGGTCTATAAAAAGATTTGCTTCATGCAGCAAATTCTTCATTTCCTTCATTGCTAAGATCATAGAAAATATCAGAGAAAATAATTTAAATGGAACCCATGTTCCATCTCTCTATATGGTCTTATTAGGCTTTCAGTGAAGAATGTCATTACTGCATATTTCAGGGCCTTTTTCCATATACAATGGCGTCACAATATTATTCGCTATTATTCAGAAGGTAAAGAAGGTATAGACACTGAAATCATGCTTAACATAGGCAGAAACATGCATAGAATCTTTAGATAATTTAATAATTAGTGTATTTATTTTTGTTGGGTACAGTTTCCGGAGAAAGTGGCCATTTGATTTTCTTTCAGATTTCATCATACTGAAGAAGTGTTCACATCACAGTATATCTCAAGTACCTAATGCTGAGTAATCAATGTCAGTGTTATTTAAGCAAAGATAAGAGCTGAGACATTATGCATGGAATAACTAATTAATGAATTCTACTCTATAGGAAAAACAAATGCCTGTAAAACAGAGATTCTTCATGAATTTAAATAGACAATAATAAAAATAACAGCCATGGATATGCAACTTATTTATTTATTTAATTATTTTTCTCAAACATATTAAAAAGAATTCAGCAAAATGATAAGTAATAAGTTGTGGTAGCTTGGGAGGAGCTAGATAAGAACTTTTTGAGCATCACAAGGAGGGTGAAGTGTGCCCCTGGGCTGGTCAGACTTATTTTGAATGCTGTGACAGGGTCAGGTCTCTGTTGTGGGTTATCATCTTAATTATGCATGGCCAGTCTGGTAGACAAGGCTCTGGTGCAGGTGGGCAGCTGTGAGAGACTGGAATTGATAGAACGACATGGTGAATCACGCTGATATTAAATGAGCTTAAAACGAGTTGTTGATGATGCTGGATTAGTATTTTGTAAGGTCAGCATGCCCACATATATATGTGTGCATATTTATTCCCTTAAACTATTAATTATTAATTTTACGAAAAAAAAAGTCATCTATTCTGCCGCAGTTCAGCGGTTTGTCAACAGGTACACGGCGTTGTAAGTTAACGGTGATTTTGATTCGCTTACAGATATTTGGGGTTGACATTAGACATTACCGAGGTGCAGAAAGTAAATCATGCAAAATGTTTTTAAGCAGTTAGATGGTGAACACAAGACACAAATATATGCACACGAGCACAGAGACGGCAGAGCGGAAGCGAGCCTGAGAATTTTTCTTCTTGTCAGAGGATTTAGCTGCCATTGTTTGCTGCCAGAGACAGCACTCTGCATTTTAATCAAGGGTGCAGTTTTGAATCCAGTGGTTTTATGATGTGATAACTAGTGTATTTTTTTTTCTTTCTGCTGAGTAGGGCTTCGAGATGTGTCAGCATTTAATGTCACATTGCACAGATGTGCCATACTTGTCAGGATCTAGTTATCTATATATTGTGCCTGTGGTCAGTACAGAGTGTCATGATTGCCTGTAAGAGGAGAAATTATGTTGGTTTCTAAGGTTTGAGTATTGCACTAAATTGGACACTAACCCTAACCCACACAAAACTAAATTAAGGCCGAATTAAATTTTATTAGTCAGACAAGATATACGAGATTTTAGTCTTCATTTACATAATTTGAAATGTGCACTTATTTAAATGTGTGCTGTCAAGTGTACATAGGAAGAAAAAGAGGTCAGGGTGTTGAGGTGGGAGGTATACCGTAACTTAGAAAAAGAACATTTTTGATGGCGTTTCATGGCTAAAAAAACACAAGTAAATATTGAAAAACATGAGTGTGTATTGAAACAAAAATGTATATACTCCATAAACCAGACAAAAATCAAATTCAATACTTGGAGTGCTTACCTGTCTGTCTGTGGACAGATATTATCAACAAGAGGTAGATGTTATTCCTTCTAATCCAACCTTTAGGCTATTGTTGCCTTTTTTTGGACTATTTTGGTGTTGGCCAACTTCAAAGAGAGCAAATAATAATAGGAGATTTAGCCATTTTCATGTTTTGGCACATCATTCTGGACATAGTCGACTTAAAAAATGAACAATTAGCAGACGAGACACAAATAGTTTTGTTATGAAAATAATGTTTCATGGTAGACAGCCTAATGTAGATGTAGTCTGAGCCATTCTGTTCACAGTTACAATTGCTGGTGGCTGTTATTGTTTTCTGTGTGAGTCTCTGTGTCATTAGTGTGTGTGTGTCACAAGCAGGTACCACAAAGTCAGTTTGGCAGATGTATGTCTGTCTATGTGCCTGTGGACAAATTTCGTCAACAAAACAGAGCTGCAATTGTGTATGATGCAGTCAGCAAATTTAACCTGACATCACCATGAAGGCAGAGATCTAAGATCGATGAGGTCAAAGAACTTATTGGCGTGCCAGCTGTTGTGATCTCATAGGAAGATGGTCTCTAGTTTCTAAGTATTGCAAATGTTAAACCAGTAGCTGTTTACACCTAAAAATAGTCATGTCAGTTAGGACTTTGTAACAAGGCAACAAAAACATTTTTTAAAAATTAAATCACATATCTCCTCCCTGAATAAATGAAACCATTACAACTTCAGGTGCAAAACAGCTGAAGAGAATAATAAAATATTTGCACTGCCTTGCAGGCAGTGTACAATATGAGCATACAGGTAACTCGATTCACCTACAGCTAAAGCACTGATATCCACATTAATAATCAGTTTCAGCATAGATAGAATGCACTAATTAATCTGCTCATGCTGTTTGAGTTTTGACAAGACACCAGTCTAATGTTTCCAGACGGTGGGTTGCTAATGGTAGCGTCGCTGCAGGTACAGACATACTGAGTCAAGTGGAATCTGCACACCTTACCACTGACTACTGCAACTTGATTTACAACTGAGAATTCCTAGTAAGATAATACCCTTTAGGAGGAGACACAAATCCTTTAGACAAACAGTGCAGACTTCCTGTAGAAGGGTAGCTGGGATCTAATAGTAAAAGACAGAAAATAAAATAATAATTTATCAGCATGCATTATACTGATACTTAAAACCCCAGACCATATTAAGTAAAAAAAATAAATAAATCTCCAGTCAAATTTCAAAAATGACTCCAATATTTCTCACAGTGTTACTGGAGGCCAAGGTAATGCCATTCAGAGTATCTGGTTAGACACCATGTTTCTAAGGTTTTGTATTGCTTCAGTTTTATCTGAATTTAGAAGCAGAAAATTGGAGGTCATACAGAACTTTATGTCTTTAAGACATTCCTGCAGTTTAGCTAATTGATGAGTGTCATTTGGCTTCATGGACAGATAAAGCTAGGTATTATCTGCATAACAATGAAAATGTAGGCAATACTTTCTAATAATACTACCTAAGAGAAGCATTTATATTTAAATAAAATTGGTCCTAGCACAGAACCCTGTGGAACTCCGTAACTAGCCTTAGTGCGTGAAGCATAGTACATTTAATACATGTGGCTCTAATCTCTGTAATAAAATCTTATGGTCAACAGTATTGAAAGCTGTGCTGATGATTGGGTAGGGTACCGTCTATGAACTTGAATTATTAATAAATTGCAACTTAAGTTATCACCAATCATGATAAAAAGAAATAAAAATGTTATGTGGGTTCCCTTTGATTTGTTTTATATACTAGGTGCCTAATATTACATTTGATTTTCACCTAAAATACTTTAGATGAAAATCACATGTACAATACAATAAATAATTTACAGCACATTCTAGATGCTAAGCTCTTATCAATTAAAATTGTGTAAACAAAGTGATTACTTAATACTACCTAGTAGTATTAAGGCAGAAAATACCTGGTGCTTAATATAGCCTAAAATGTTACTTTGCATTGCAAAAGACATTCGCGTGTTAGATAAATAAAGATACTGTATCACCCTGACGCAACATACTGTACACACATACATACAGTATACATACCAGCTCGTGCACACAGCCACACAAACACAAGCACACTCAAATAGTTGAGTGCAAGATTATAGTGTTTAACTACTAAGCTGATGTCAGTGTAATTTTATCAAGTGCTATAGAGGTTCACCTAACTTGGCCCAATGCGACCCTGACTGTCCTGTGCTGCTTATGACAAAGCAATGAATGGCAGTAAAGGATTAAGCTGACATTATTTTTTTCATTATTATCAACAACAGATATTTGGAAAACTAAAAAAAAAAAACCCAAAACAAAACAAAACATTAAAACACATTAGTG
>VUQJ01020719.1:10021-21784 GCA_015108635.1 Andinoacara biseriatus | reverse complement strand
GGAAGGGACTGGACAAAATTGGCATTTGATTACTGGGTGGCAGTGGCGCAGTGGGTAGGTGCTCACCTCGCTCACCAGAAAAAAGCATTTAAAATTGTAGTTTGCAACATGCCCTTTTGTCTAAAGCCCAATTTTATTTGGATTTTTTTTTGTGTGTTGACTGCAAGCCCTCCATTTTATGAAAGACATGTACATTACAGAAAAATATTGCCAGAACTATGAATTTGCCTACAACCATCCCCTCAATACACGAGAAGGAGAAACACAGCAATGACAATGGATAAAAGCAGAGTGATGAGGATATAGGGGGGTTTAGAAAAATAGCCAAACAAGTAGGGAGAGAGAGTAATAAATAATAAAACAAAAGGAAAAATAAGGGAGAGTGAAACAGAAAGAGACAAATTTCTGCTAAAGTGCTGCTTTAGATTAATGGCTCATCTTCCAGAAGTGAGGGAGACACTTTTTGGCTCCTGGTCTAAATGGTGCTGGTCGTTAATCACCGTGGCAACAGATGAGACAATGGGCATTGATATGACATTGAGCTTTAGAGCATTTGCCCATAGTGGAGCCAATCCCTGTTTTATTACGTGGGACAGGAGCCAAGTGCCAGACGGAATTACTTCAATAGATTAACAGTAAGCACACACAAACTGCAGAAGGTGGCCCTCACTGAGAGTGCATATGTATATTGTCTGAGAGAGTTTGATCTTTTTTATTTATGAGGATGGAGGAAAATCAGGAGAAACAGTCTAGCTCTCTCCGAAATTTTATGTATACAGGTGTGTCCCACCTGACCCTTCAGAATTAGCTGATTTTTTATTTTTTTTTTTATTTTACAACAGCTTTAGTATATTTAAAGAAGCCATGCTAAATTTGAACTATGAAAGTGATAAGTTATGCACCTTTGAAATACAAAGGAGCAGGTTAAAATTTGCCATGAAGCAGAAGGCTTTTCCTTTCTGAACCTGATTCTGCCTGAACTCCATCCTGTCAAAAAGGAGTTTGTCTTCCTTACCACTCCAAAGTGCTCATAAGGGATCATTGATTATTGGGATTCTCTCTTTAATATTCCTCTCCACCTTTCAAAATAAATCACCTCAGGATGAATATTGTAAAGTGGTGCTATATAAAAAAAAAGTGTCTCCATGTGCCAAATATTACATTTCTGCTAAGAGAGCTTAACAGTAGATTAATTATTGTTTTGGTTGTGTGGTTGCATTCTTTTTTATGCCTATTTTCTTTTTTGGAATTATATCAAAATGTTTTATGTTCTCTTCTCTCGACAAAAAAATAATAAAAGAAAAGAAAAATCCCACTTTAAACCTATTTAATACCATGATATACTCTAATTGATTTTTTGTCACAGTGACAAGAAACATACAGTGCCTAAAAAGAAAAATTAAAGGAAAAATTTTTATGGGAATACTTTTTAATCAAAGTATGGCATTAAGCAAATTAACCTTCTGGGATGTTGATCTGGTCAGTTAAGTAGCAGAAGGAGTTGTTAATCAGTTTCAGCTGCTTTGGTGCTTATGAACTTAACAGGTGCGTTAGAGGGGCAACAATAACACAACCCTCAAAACAGGAATGGTTTTACAGGTGGAGGCCAATGACATTTTTTTCCATTCTCATCTTTTCTGACTGTTTTTGAATAGTTTTGCATTTGGATAGGGTCAGTGTCACTGCTGGTAGCATGAGATTTCCACCAAGGTGGCATATCAATCAGTGCCACTGCCAGAAGATTTGCTGTGTCTCCCAGCACAGTCCCAAGAGCATCGAGAAGATTCCAGGACACAGGCGGTTAATGTAGGAGAGCTGGACAGGGTCCTAGAATACACACAGCTAGCCAAGAACCCAGAGTGATTATAAAGCTGAGTGCATGCAGACCCCAGACCAGCAGCCAGAGCCTGAACTTCAACAGGTAACAGAGGCAGTGATGAGCAGTCAGGCTTCTAGCCCCCATTTCTATCTGTACTTGTTTCTACAGCAGACTCACTGCAGTGATCGCCTTGAAGACTCAGCTTTTCTTTATGTTGTTGCCTGTGTGTTCACATGTAAACGCTAAAAGAAAAATCCTATGTGTGTCCCTGTTAGGACAGGGATTTGTGTTGGTATGTGAAACTGTAGCTCCAGGTTCATATTGTTAACTGGTAAATACATTTCAGGTAATTTTATGGAGTAATGAGAAAGTAATGTAACAAGTGGTGTAGCAAATTACTTTCTCTTAATTAAGTAACGACTTGTGTTTTTGAGTAACAACCTAGACATTGGCATGAGTAAAACATGCTGAAAGATTTGACAAAATATACATTTAATTGAGTAATTAACAAACGTATTTGTGTGATATGCTATCTAAAACAACTTAAGCATTCTTGAAAATATATATAAGAGCATTTATAAATAAAAGAGACAACGAATGCACTGGGAAGAAGGTAAAAGCTTTTTAACCACAATTGAAATGATGCCAGGGACAAATTCCAAGTATCTTACTTTGCTTACTTATGCTTATGCTTACTTTAGTTTCAATTACTTTATTGGGAGGCTCAAAAACAATACAGTGACAGAATCTGCCAATAAGACTTCAGAGTTCAGAGCTAGTGTCAGGCTCATCATCGATGACCACTTGGACATTTGAAGGTTAAGAAAAAGATGTCACGGCACGGTGGCTAACTGCTAACCACTCACAGCTAGAATACCATCTGGAAGGATTGAACTTAAAGGCGACTTTATTGTGAACGAAATGGTAACAGACAAAACTGAGGACACTGGAGAGAGAGAAACGCAGACAATAAATACACTAGGGAAGACGAGGGAAAACAGGAAACAGCTGGGGAGAACAGGAGGACCAAATCATACTAATGAAACACAGTAAGCAAAACTAGACACAACACACTGGGAACACAAGACTATCAAAATCAAAACAGGAAACACCTAACAGGGTGCACACAGACGTCACACGATACACTGGCACAGAGGAATCAAGAGACACAAGCGAGATGCATACAGGAAAGTAAAACCACAACAAAGCCAGAACTAAGATGAAACAAAACATAACACACAAAACACTGGGCCACCGGCCCAGGATCATGACACCAAGCCTCTCTCTGTGTGGAGTTTGCATGTTCCACCTGTGTCTGCGTGGGTTTCCTGGGGTTAGGTTAATTGTCTAATCTAAATTGCCCATAGGTGTGAATGGTTGTCTGTGATTCTGTGTTGGCCCTGCGACAGGCTGGTGACCTGTCCAGGGTGTACCCTGCCTCTCGCCCTGGGTCAGCTGGGATAGGCTCCAGCCCCCCTACGACCCTGAAAAGGATAAGCAGCAGTGAATGGAGTTCAGAGCTGGTGTCAGGCTCATCGATGATAACTTGGACATTTGAAGGTTAATAAAAACGTCAATTAAAAAAAAAAAAACGTTTAACTTTAATGACCAGAATATGCTGTGATTCTTGGGAAAATACTCTACCTTAAATGTTCTAATGTTGAAACCACTTCATGTTATTTATTTATATATTTTTTGATAGGGGCTGTTTGTACAGTTCTTATACATTTATTATTTATGCGTCTGGTTTCTTTAGATATCCAATTATCAGATTTTGCTTCAGCATAATACCTGCAGGTAAACCTCAAACATACTCCAGCAAATCACTGACAAAGATTTGCTCCTAGCCTGGCACACACATAGAACATATTGATTTCACTCTAACTTATGATACACAAACACGCAGGAACAAATCCATCTCATTAGAACATTATCTTCAAAGCAAATGGCTGCATTTTCAGTCTCTAGTCTTAAAAGCTCAACACAGGGCAACACTTCAGTTCTATAAATCTGAAACAGCTTAATAAAGATCTGCATATACATGCACATATGCCAGTGAACTTTCACTCATTAGACTTAGTTAAAAAAGTGTGTTAAAAAAAAGTGCATTATATTTGAACTGAATTTCCATTGTATGGATTGACATAGTTTGAATACAAATTTTAGCTGCTTTTTACTGTATCACTAAACATCCAACACAACACATGACTTATAGATCATAGCTTGTCAGGTACAGGGACATTCTGTGTGTTGTGTCATTTTTAAGCTTTTCATGCTATTTCATGTCGCGTTTTGTCTACATTGCAGATATATTGTATGTGCAGGAGACTAAGCAAAAAGGAAGCAAGGCAAGAGCATTGGGGGTGGATTGTGTAGATAGGAAACAGAGTAGGGGTAATCTTGAAGGAGAAGTATGTGAATACTATTGTGGAGGTGAAGAGTGTCAGACAGAATCCGGAGTTTGAAGCTGGAAAACAATGGGGTGATGTGAATGCTGTCAGGACATATGGATGTCAGTTAGAAAAGAAAGAGGAATTCTGGAGTAAGTTGGATGAAGTGGTAAATAGTATCCCCAGGGGGACAGGATTGGTGATTGTAGCATACTTCAGTAGACATGTATTTGAAGGGAATAGAGGTGATGATGCGGTATTGGGTAGGGTTGGTGTTACGGAAAGAAATGCAGGACAGATGGTGGTGGATTTTCCATAAAAGGATGGAAATGGCTGTGGTGAACATATCCTTTAAGATGTGGGAGGGAACTAGGGTAATGTATATGAGTGAAAGAAGGTGCACAGAGGTGGAATACGTCTTATGCACAAAGAGAGACTGCAAGGTGGTGTCGAGGGATAATGTAGCTAGGCAGCATCAGAAGAAGCGAGAGAAGGCAGAGGCAAGTATTAAATGGTAGAAGCTAAAGATGGAAGAATGTTACACAGGAAGAAAAAAGCATATTTCCTAGATGATTTTTTTCTTTCTATCCACTTGGTGCTCACCCTGCAACCGGAAGGTTGTGTCTGAGCGCACACTGTGTCCCTGGGCAAGACACTTAACCCACATTGCCTAAGTGTGAATGTGTTGTGTGTTTGGTGGTGATCGGAGGGGCCGTAGGCGCAGATTGGCAGCCACGCTTCCATCAGACTGCCCCAGGGCAGCTGTGGCTACATTAGTAGCTTACCATCACTGAGTGTGATTGAGGTGTGAATGAATAATGCACGAAATTGTAAGCGCTTTGAGTACGCTATTAGTGTATAAAAGCGCCATATAAGTGTAAGGCATTATTATTATAATGTTTGCAGACGACATTATGATCTGCAGTGAGAGTGGGGAGCAGCTGGAAGAGAGCCTTGAGAAGTGGAGGTATGCACTGAAGAGAAGAAGTCAGTATGAAAGTCAGTAGAAGCAAGACAGGATGAGAGGGAGGCAGATGGAAAGGTGAACATGCAAGGAGTAGTGATAGTGAAGGTAGATGAGTTTATATATCTGGGATCAACCATTTGGCAAGTGTCAGGGATGATGACAGACCCCAGAAAAAGTGAAAGAGAAGAGAGAGTTTATAAAATGGTTGGGAGACCTGCTATAATGTATGGTACTGTATGGACAGTAGCACTGACAAAAAAAGACTTAGACCAAGCTGGAGGTCTAAGAGTTGAAGATGATAAGATTTTGTGTTTGAATTTATCAGTGAGAGAATAATCAGGAATAATAATCAAAGCATCATCTTATAAGGACTCACAAATGTCAGCAAATTCCTGAACAGAGACTGTTGAAACTATTGGAATGATGTGAGGGAATGAACCAAGTGAAAAAACAGAGGGACAAATATGTTTGCAGCCAAAAAACTGACCTCAAAGAGTGAGGACCAAAGAAAATAAAACACCGGCACACAAACACAAGGTAATTAACAGACATAATGCAGCTACACACCATAAATCCAGCAACAATGTTGAAACTTCCATAGGCAATGCCTGCAAAGACCCAGAGCTGAAGTCTAATTCGCAAGCATCTAACCAAGCTAGCTCTGTGAGCAGCTCCGATAGAAAACCAGCTTCATGTGGTGGATAACATCATACACCATTATACACCCCGTGTAGGTGTTGTTAAGCTACTGCACTGACACCGAAGTTTATTGTAGAGTTTATCAGGTTTTGGAGTTTGTTTTTCTTTATGTGACCTTAATATTACACACATTTAGCACGTAATGATGCTATCTTGTGAACAGTTGGTTGTTGAAGGCAATTTTTTAAACTGTATCTTTTGTTGGGTTTTTATTACACAGTAGTCACTCTTGCACCTTGAATCTTGCACCTTGAGTCTTGCACCTGGCAAAGCATGAAAAAGTGAAATAGCCTGATATTAAACTGCCACTCCTTGTATTTGTGGACAACCTGCTCCACCACTTGAGTCACGCCTCTCCAAATTTGACTTTTCTATGCCTTCATATTGCTGTTGCACATTTTGTGAGCCCACTGAGGTCTTAGACCGAATCAGTGATGACACAGTGGTTTAAAAAAATCCTGAAAATAAATCTTGTATTTTTTTGTATTCGTATAAAGGTCGGGATAAAAGTGTAAGGGATAAGAGGTTGGTTAGCAAAAATGTTACACAAGGGACAGAGGAGACGTTTTTTTTCAGTTCATACACAAGTTCATAAAATATTAAATAATAACACAAAATGATGCCTGTTGCATTGTTACCAAATTTTCATTTTTCTCCTTTATTAATAAACAAGAACAATGTTTAAACTGTATTAGCAATGGCCCTTATGGTATGAGAAACTCCTGATAAGATGAAGAGCATGAATGACTTGAATGAACAGTTCATTCACACAAAGATGACATTTTCAGTATAATATTTATGAGACTGCCTGTTTATTTGTACTGGAACCAGAATAAAGTTGTGGCTGGTGAGCCTTTGAAACAAGAAAAATTAATCACCATTTCTAGCAGGACAGATGATGTTTTCTGTCCTTGACAGTTTAAGGTTGTTATGTGATGAGTGTGGGATGGCTGTTAGCAGTATTACTCAGGGTTGACACTGTGAATAAACTCTTCTGGAGAAACATGCACTTTAATCCAATGAAAACATAAATAAATACATTTATCTTCTTAATGGTCCAGTTGCACTCGAATAAAAATAGGACATCAACTTCTTTGGGACTAGGACGAATTGGTGATTTCCCGATTATTGCGCTGAGTTGGGGCGACCGGCTTCGATTGCAAGGTGAATGCTGGTGGGACTGCAATCAGTTTATCACATATTGCTGAAGGTTTACAAAAAAAAAGGCTGTCTGATTTATAAATGCAGGTATATTACCAACACATTACAATCCGTCTGATTCAGTGTGCACCAGTGACTGCAACTTGTCTGTGACATGTTTAGGGGACTTGACTCAACTGGTTGCCAACTGGTTCTAATCTGTTTATATTCCTAAACTTTGTAAAAGCAAGGTTATTGAGTGCCTATGGCATTTTGCAGTTTTATCACCATCCTGCAACAGCTACCTCGTGATTTGTGCATGAATTTTTGAATTTCTGTTTCAGAGCTATAAGTTCTAAATGTAAATATTTAGTGTGAATTTCTGTTTGATGTGTATTAGTGTATGCAGACAGTAACAGATTTGCAGCTTTGTTGATTAATCAGTGTATTATCACAAAGTTATTGCATTTGATTGTCCTCTTGACCCAATTCAATTGCAAACTGGCAGCAGACTGACAGACTGAGTCTTATTGGTGTTTTATTGTCGTTAAAAGACGACCAAAAGACGCGTTAAAAAAAAATATATATATATATTTAAAATCCCAGCTCACTCCTACAGGTGGTCTTTTTGTCCTCCAAGCTTGGGTCCTCTGCCAAAAGCCTGGAAGATTGAGGGTCCTGCACAGGATCTTAGCTGTTCCCAGAATTGCGCTCTTCTGGAGAGATCTCAGATGTCGTTCCAGGAATCTGCTGGAGCCAGTCCCCGAGTTTGGGGGTCACTGCCCCAAGTGTTCCCATTACCATTGGGACAGTCATCTTCCACGTGCTTTCCAGCTCCTCTCTGAGCCCTTGGTATTTTGGTATGTTCCTTCTTCTTGATGTTGCCGTCACTTGGTATTGTGACGTCTATCACTACAACCTTCTTGCTTTGTTGTCCACCACTACTGTCCGGTTGGTTATCCATCACAAGTTTGTCTGTCTGTATCTGGAAGTCCCACAGGATCTTAGCTCTGTTTTTCTTTTTTGGTTTTTTTTGCAGCTGGCCTTACTGAATATATATTTTTTGGAGTTTCCCTTTCAGAGAGCAACATTTTGTAAAGAGAGTATTTCAGTGAATCATGCAAACACGACTGTGGCACAGTTTACTGCAAATTGCACTTTAAAAAAGCATATCATATTTTGAAACTGATAAGACTGTGATAGCTGCCACTGGGAGAATTCATTTACGTGGAACCAGAGGGGGAGATGTCTGGGTAATTGGTGCAGGTAGCTGGTTGAAAGCAGTGAGTGCAGTGCCTAAGCTTTGGCTGTGTTCTGTAATTCTTCACTTAGTGTTCAGCCTGCACGTTTAGAATGAAGCCTTAAATGATTCTGCTCTTTAATAATATTGCTATGATGTTGGAATGAAACACATCAAACCTGAAATGAACTGAGATGAGCAATGAATGAAGGAGGAGAATGCCGATACAAGATGTGTACAAAGTCTTGTTTGCATCTTGCTTTACAGGCACTTAAGTTACTTGTGACAGTGAGATGATGGGTTTGCAGTGTCTCAGGTGTTTAGTCACATTTCTACACAAAGAGCATCCACAATGAAAATGGCTTATGCATGAAAACACATTGGTAGCATTTAAATGCACAGAATCATTAAAAACTCTCACTGAAATTAATTCTAAATTCAATTGTGACAGAAATGCTTTTTTCACTTATCATCTCCTAATGAAGGCGTCTCAAAACAAAGTAATTTACAGACAGCCTCCGAATTAAAACATCTAAAGTGAACGTGAGTCCTGTGACTGCCTCCCACCATCTCCATCATTGTCTTAAAGTGTTTGCTTGAGTGCAGTGCCCGTAATGAAGCCGAGGTATTACCAAGGGACAGGACAGCATAACAGCTTAATTTTATTTGTCTGGTTCCTTTAGAATCACACCATCATAGGAGCTCAGAACGCATGTGTGCCTCATATCATTGCAATCCGGATAGAGATGGAAATCAAAACAACTGTGCCTTAATTTATTTATGAACGTTTTCCCAAGTGACTTAACAGATGCTGTGCTCAGGTAACAAAACAAAATGTGTGTGTGTCTGTGTGTTTACAGTAGAAATAAAAGTAAAATTTGCAGATTTCAAAATCACTGCTTATTCTCTCAAAATGATCCTAAATCAATAAGTGGGGCGTAGCTGAAGTGTGTTTCAGGACATGAAAATGTTCTGTTATCACAATATAACAAACAGCAAGTGAACTGTGGTCAAGATGAGAGGATATTTCACAGTTCTTTTTGTTAATCTTGTGCTAATCTAATTATCTGACTATAAAATGGCGACAATCATTTAACAAGATAGTGAGCTAGTTCTTGATGGGTGTGACAGCCAAAGCTGGCATTTGTTGTTGGACCTGGCTGGCACCCCTAAACAAACCGCCACAATTCCTGTGGAGGCTGAAGGGATGACATGGTGAGCAACTCATGGTGCGATGCTTCGAGTGCCTAATTCTTAGAATATGAGATTTACAGTGATACTAATTATTTCAAGCACCCGTCTCACTCACCAAAGCACTTTTTTGAATGCCTACGTCCTTTCTATCTAACATCAGAGCAACTCGAAGTTCAGTTCCTGCCCAAACATACTTTGACATGCAGACTGGGGCAGCCGAGGATCTGAAGATGACATGCTCTTCCTCCTGAGCTACTGCCACCCACAAAATGGTTGAAATGATACAACACTGTAGTTTGAATGGACTGAATTCACAGCTGAAGTTCTTTGCTGGTGTACAGTGTCGGTACCTGAGGGATCTTGGACTGAAAGCTCTGCATTGACCAAATCCATCATCGACAGAAAAGATCAGAACGCATGTGGACAGAGGAGAACTGGTCCAAATTTCACTTTAGGTGACAGGAGCAAGTTTCATTTATTTATTTTTCAGACAGGGAACATTATGTTTCAAGTCAGAGAAAGCATTGTGATACAAGGAATCTTTCCTGCTGCAGGAGCTGGGTTTCTAATACAGGTACATATCAAGGTGAATGCTAATATTTATTGGAGGCCCCCTCTCCAGAATATATTTCATTCCTCGCCATCAGCTTCCAATCAGTCAGCAATTTCTATGCAAGTCAGTGCAGCTTGTCACAGTGCAGAATGGGTTGAGCACTTCCTTGAAGCTGATAGCATTGAAATAATAAAACGGCTCATCCAGAGTCCTGCTCTGAACCCAATCAAGAAACTCTCCAAGATAATTCAGGACAAAGTTGTGGCTAAGAAGTCCATTGCTGTTTATGATCTGTGGAATGAATTGGAAGAAAAAAAAAAGTGGAACAAAACCAAACCGGATCAATAAGAGAGAAATTAAGTAACATCCGGCAGGATCCAAGACAAACGCCAAAACTTTCTACTAGATTTGCAAACAGTAACCATCAATAAGCTCGATTCCATCACATTGGTTACTGAGTTCTTATTGTGATCACTGGATGTTTGGGATACAAAGGTTTTTCTTATTACTTTGCCTTTCAATAACTTGAATAAGATCCTTTTAGAACAGTGCTAATATTCATTTAAATTTTGATTGATGACAAGAAAAATAATATTTAGACTGTTTTTTGACCTTTATTGTAAATGGTTCCATTCATGTGTATGTTTTGGATCTTTGCACATATTAATTGTACCTGCATCTTTATAAAATCAAGATTTCTGGGAGTGAGTATCTTTGTGGTTTTATATCTGTGTGGATACATAAGTACATACAGTACATGTATGTTTGTGCAGATACTATCTTACATCTGACAACTGGATGCTCTAATTTTGCTTGAATATAGGGTCCATTGCTACACTGGGTCTGCATTATATGTGCAGTTCAGCTGTGTGTGTGTGTGTGTGTGTGTGTGTGTGTGTGTATGTGTGTGTGTAAGTGTTTTCATCTCACAGGGTTCTCTCCTTCAAAGCAGTAGCAGGTAACAGAGGGGTCGACAGTTTTCCCTTTTTAAGTGCCACTCATAACACCCCTGAGGCTTTTCTGCAGCCCAGGCATGCTGCGGTAACATACTGTAAATGACACACACACACACACACACACACACACACACACACGCACACACGCACACAGAGTTTCGTGTTTGCTGTGAGTAAAATTGGGCTCATTGTGACACAGGAAGCAGTGAAAAAAGTGGAGGAAAAAAATGAGCAAAAAAAAAAGCATCTGAAAGAAGCAGAGTGGACTGACCAAGACATTTCAAGAGAAAGAAAAAAAAGGGAAGAAAGAAGTAATGTAGTGTTTCCACACATAAATATAACTGGCTTTGAAGAAAACAACTAGTCGAATGATGGACCTTTCAGATTAGCTCAAAACCAAATTACACTTGAGTGAGTTCATTAAGGAAGAGTTGTGCTCGCTCATCTGCATTTGTTTGGGCTTTTTGTAGCATTATTTTTGTCATGCTGAAAAGTCTGTTCTGCTGTCTTCATTCTGATCCACTAATGCTTTGTGAGCTGGTCTCTGGGCCCTAAATCTTCAGCCTTTTACCCTGTGAGGTCTAAGACATGTTTAGTGATGGGCCCAGCTCCATCCCCATGTTAAAGCTCGGTGCCATTCTGTCAGTCTGACATTCACACTAATCATCTGTTTTAACTTTACCTTTGTAAAGTAAAGCAGTTATGGAATAATAGGCAGTGGACCAAATCACCGTGGAGTACATAAAGGGGGAATCCATTATTAGAAAACTTAAATGTCTTTTCTCACACATACAATAAGCATAAA
>VUQJ01020717.1:56843-71030 GCA_015108635.1 Andinoacara biseriatus | reverse complement strand
AGCCATTTGTGGAAAAGCAGGAAGTAGACACTCAAATTATACAATTAGGGTGAATTGGTTTAGAAAATTGGACTGAGTCACAATCAGAGGGGAATTTACTCAGAAGATAATTGCTTTTTAGAAAACAAGCGTAGCAACTTATCTATCATCTCTGCTGCTAAAGAGGTCACATCTTCATCCTACAGTAAGGATAAATGAGCAGAGGTCAAGCTTATTTACTGCCCCTGCCTTCTTTTTCCTGCCACCTACATCCAGCCAGGCCCGAGGCGAGAAGCTCTCCAGTCCATGTTTTTTTTTTTTTTCTTTTTTTTTTTTTTTAGACAACCCAATGGGGCAGAACCAAGTAGCACAAGATGGGATGAATGAATTTGTTTGCCTGGAAAGGTGAGCTGCTAGAGGCACTCAATAATTCAGTGTTTGTAACAGACGGTGCATCAGTGGGTGAACACGCGCAGCTACGGCTGATGGATAGTCCCTGCCAAAACAAAAAAAACTGAACCCCATTATTCATATCGTAATAGGATCTATGGAAACTCTGCGGCCTGTTGCCTCTCTTTTCTCAGCTGTAATAATTTGGCACAAGGCAGCTACTACTATGAATTGTTGACCTGTGGGGTTATGTGCTGTTTGACTTTGAAAACTTTGAGACTTTTGCAATTTGACTTCCAGTCATAAATGCCGCTGCTACTTCATCCATTATTTACGGGCACGTAACTGAGGATGCCAGTTCGACTTCAAGGCTTATTAAACGCACACCTGATAATGCCTGTTATAAAGGACAAAGCAGATATCCCACTGGAGGAACCCTGGCTCACCTGTCAGGGGGACCCAGCTATTGTTAGAAGGGTTTGTGAACTTAAGAACCAGAGTGGTGTGCTGGTATGTGGACATGTCTAACGACATGAATGGCACCACGCGCAATGATCATAGAGAAAAGACCAAAAGTGCAAATTGTTTTATGTTTTAAAGAATAGTTATAATGCCAAGTTGATTGCAGCACTTACCCTCTCACCCGTTCTCCTCTTTTTATTGCTGTAATTGACCTATGGTCTCTCCCCTGCTATAAGACAGAGAGAGAGAGAGCAAAAAGCAAACACACACCCTGTAAGGTGCGCGCACGCACACACACACACACACACACACACACACACAAGCGCAGAGCCATATCTCATTACTATTCTCCTGATAGCGCAGCCAGTGGGTGTTGCAAGAGGAGGAGAGAAGGATAACAAGACAGTGAGCTTTAGAGAGAGAGAGAGAGGACGAGGACAGGCAGGGAACCAGAGGCAGCATTAAAGAGAGGGAGAGCACGAACACTCCACAAGATAACAGGAGATACGCGTGGGAACAGCATATCGCTGGAAAAGCAGAAGCAAAAACAAGAGACAGAGCAGGGGATTCAGAGCACGCAAGCCCGACGCGTCTGTGGGTCTGTCTCCGTTTGAGCGTATCAGACAGCTCAGTGTGTTTCCACGGATCTCCTGAGGCCGTGGCAGCCATGGCGTCAGAGCCCAGCACCCAGTCCAGGGTGATGTTCCAGGCAGCAGACAAAGCAGAGGAGCCGGCGCACCGCAAACTTGGCAAGCTGACAGTTAAATACAACCGCAAGGACCTGCAGAGGAGGCTGGATATTGAGGAATGGATCGACGGGCAGCTGCACCTGCTGTTTGACTGTGAGGTAGGACGGGGCTGGCTCACACAGACACGCACTCAGATGCATACTGGGCCGGGTGCCCGAAGAGGAGGAGAGGAGAGGAGAGGAGAGCGAGTAAGAGAGAGGCACTGAACTGCCCAAAGGTGCTTGTATAAGAGATTAGAGCAACCCAAAAGAAGGAGAGTTGCTGTGTTTGATGGCTGCAGGTTCTGGCATAGAAGCCCTCGTGTCATCAAAATAACTGAAGTGTCAGCTGTGTGGTGTTTATCTGCAGCGATAAAGATTATTTTGTTAAGATGTGATGTCACTACGAAGCACGACCAAAATTAAATACCTCAGTCGCTTTAAGCTTGTGGTTGCCATGTGGATACATTAACAAATGAGGCATTTAGATGATGTCCCTACACATTATGAGGTTGTATCCTGTAGGATTAGTGAAGTATACAATAGTCAGAGCACCTAAGCAGTTATGTCACAGTTTTAGTGTGTGTGTGTGTGTCTTGTGACAAATTCAGTCATTCAGTAACTAGATGACCGAAAATACAGAGCCAGTTTGATTGCTCACATATAAGAAAATTATTAATGTTGACAGTTTCGACATATACCGCTTTAGAAATTAACATGCAACAGGCATTTAAAAAATAGCTTTAAGATGTGCAATTTATATCACGGAAAGCATTAATATTTCCACAGTGAATGTAATTTATGGTCTGAGGGTGGCTGCATTTTAATATGTATGAGGACTACAGCAAGGAATCTATCAGCAACAGCACATCCTTCATAACTTCCCTCCTGCACGGTGGGATACAATCCAATTATGTCAGAGGCTCCATATTGATTTACTTGGCGTTCTCTAAGGGGAAACCATGGCAACAGATGTCTCATCGCCCACATGAGGCAGCACAGCACGTTGGATCAAGGGTTTCCTGTTAAGGAGCAGGAGCGTCCCGATGACGATGCAGATCAGACGACAACTCCGCCTGCGTCTCATGCAGGAGAACGCAGAGACAAAGTGTTTCTCATTTAATTCTCAAACCACACAGAGAGTCTCCTGGCTGTAAGATGGCCCGCAGCCACCTCTCTGCCTGGCATCCCCTTACACTACCAACAAACCCCTTGCATATGGCATAAAGTGACGCCGCAGAGCACGAGCAGGTGGGCAGATCTTTCTGACAGGCTGCAGGCAGGGAAGTTCTGCGAAGACAGGCTTTATCTAAACCAGGGTTAAGCCTGGCTGGTTTAAAATTAAACCTGAGGGTTAAAGATATTCATTTTTGCTTTAAGTATTTTCCTCACTGTGATTACTTGTTTTATGAGTCTCCTTCCCCTCTGATAATATACGGTAATATGCTTGTGATGCTGCCGGCAGAATAAATCACATTAGTTGAAACTGGGGCATGAGGATGACAAAAACAGATCTCAAGACTTTCTCTGTCGACTCTTTTGATTTTGTCCCAGAAACATACAATTATTTTGGTACTTCTGCTTTCATGTTCTGGTTCTAACACAATCTAACATAAGTATGAATGTGCAACATGCGCACAGCAAAGACTAACAGATGATTTCTCAGTATAACTGATAAGATAGCAATAACACAACACATCACTTTGATTGATTGGTGATAATACCTCCTACCACTGATTTTAGGTTCCTTCTCTTTACAATTCCCTCCAGAGAAACCTCCATACTTTCCATATGAAAATTAAGGCTCAACTTTCCAGTTGGGATAGACTGAATATTTGCATTTAGCTACTTGTGTGGAAATAGTTGCTGCTCGTCCACGTGCACAGGCCAGTGTAATGAATCTTGCATGGACTTGGGGGAAGGTTACTTTGTTGGTTCTCTGACTCTTCCGCGTGGAAGCATTTACCGTCAGTCCCCTGTGTCACTGTCTGAATTATTTAGATACATCTCTAATTCATACAAGTGCTGCCTCCGTCTGGTGTGGCTGCCTTCCTTGCACACTTCACACTTAAATAACACACACACACACACACACACACACAATCAGTCATTTTTGGGGGGAAATGTGCAGACTGCATGACGCTAATATAAATATCCACTGACAGCAATTTGTTTGAAACTTGTGGATTCGGAATAATCCAATCAAGTTCAGCTGATTCTTGTTTAAAGGTTGATCAGATTTGATGTAATCAGACAACAGGATACGGTTCTTTTCTCTTGTAGCTTTGCCATCACTCACTCGCAGTGAAGTTAATGAATATTCTGATATGTGGCCAGCTCGTGCCTCTGGCAGGAAAAGGGAAGGGGGTAATAAGTGAACATGCACCGGCATCTTCTCAAAACAGACACGTTTTCCTGGGCATGGCTTCCGTTGGAATAGCAAACACATATAGAGTGTTTGTTGTTAATGTTTGGCTGTAATAGTTTCTAGAATGAAAGGCCAGGGAACTGTGTTACTGACTATGTTATGAAATTACAGGAAGTTCAACTAAAACTTGTTATTAAAAAAAAAGGCCAGATGTGCTTCTGGCTGCTTACACCCACAATATAGAAGTGTGAGAGAAAATAACAAACCCTTCCTGCCTCAACCCTGCTGTCAGTAGGGGTTTTACAGGGCATAATACAGCATCATCAAATCTAAGCTTTCAGGGGTCGTAACAAAAAGGAAAGTTTCATTTAACAAGCCTCTTAGCTGTCTTGATTCACAAGCTGATTATTAGATTTATGTGCATCTGGAAATGCTGTTAATAATAACAGTAAATATCCATATTGAAACTGAAAGGAAATCCAGACTATTAGTCTGGCTTTCAGTCTGCTACATAATAGAGGTCAAGGGTGAATATTGACCGCTCAGTTAAGGAGTCAGGGGTCACCAAAATCATTATTCACTTGGGATCTCGAATAGCAGCACATTCCACAATTCTGTTGACTCAGACACCCTTTCTCGAATTAAGTTATGATCAATATCACATCCCGAAGCAAAATTCTAAATGATAAATTCTGGTGAAAGTCGTCTTATCTTAACTACATATTTTCACTTCCCTCTAAAATTGCAATCCTCCGAGAACCACTCTGATAGTCACGAATTCCGGCATTAGTGCTGGCACTCATTTTAGCTTCAGTATATTGCTTTTTAACTTCAAAAAGTGCTGCTGAGACATTCTCCACCCAGAGGCCTCATTAAAATGCTCTTTTGCTCCCACAGTGAAGGTAAATCTCAACACTGCGACTGTGCGCAACACGAAATACTGGAAAGTTAGTAGGATGTTCAGACTGGAAATCTTCACGGGTAAATGCACGTTCCTCCTAGCTCAGTGGAAATGTCACTCATTGATATTCAGCGCCGTGGCCCCGCTTTCGGAGGTAGACTGAGGAGGTTTAAGAGCAGTGTAAACACAAGAGAAGTTGATTTTTTTTCTATCCGTTTTAAACTCACAGGTCCTTTTCATTGGTCATCCAGTGTGTGTATACATGCTTATACAGTGGAGCCACTGAACAACGTAAAACTGTGAAAATGAAACCTCTTTAGTCACGTCATATCAAATCTTAGCACTGCTTAGAAGGCACATTGAACATAAACAGTTACATTTTAATAAATTACTGCTTTTTTTAGTCATCAAGTTTTTTTTTGTTTTTTTTTTAAACTGAACTCTGGCAAGTTTTCAGGATCTGCACTTTTTAACCTGGTCAAGTACAAAAAGACCAACCACAGTACAGTAAAGCAAAGTCTATAAATGTACAGCTTGGATTTAAAAAAAAAAAGAACAAAGAACAAAAAAGAAAAGCCCACAACCTTCAGCCCTGCATTTATCCTGCAGACATCAGCAGAATCACACAGGGTCCAAACTGGCAGTGTGTTTCAATTAGAGGCAGGCACAGGGGCCCATCTATTCGGCCACTCAGCACTTCTGCATTGATTAGCTCTCTCCTCATCTAGAGAGCTGTGTGAGCCCCGTCCTTTCTTGTCATGAAAACTCCCCAACCGGAAAATATTCCTCCTAAAAAAAATAAAAAGAGGCCACACTTGTCAAATGTGAGCGTACACCTGCTGACTCCAGATATCTCACGAGTTCCTCCACTGAGCACTCCTCGTTCTCCCTGAAAAAATGCTGCAAGGTGTTAAGAGCTCATTACATGAAATGGTTACTTTGTTGTATTTGCTTCTGAAAGTGGAGTGTGCTGTGTTTTACAGTCTTCACATTAAATCACCATTAATCTTTAAAAACAATTCCAGCTATAGGTCATCATATTGCAGCGCCCATGGGTTTGTGGGTTTTTTTCCAGGTGTGCAGAATTCAAAACATGCATCAGAGATTAATATGAGAATAGTGGCTGAGCTGGTAATGCTGGCGGGGTAAACCATCCATGAAATCTGAGGGTGGCATGTTGCGAGCCGGGCCCCATACAGCCTTTCCGCCTTCATGCCTCAGTACCCTTCAACATTTGCCTATCACCTCAATCACTCCATTGTTATAGGCTTTATGTATTATTTCAATTTCTACAGTAAACTAGGAGAACTGACTCCTAACAAATGTAAGGTGTAACAAATGTAAGTCTTCCTTTTGAATGACTACGCTCAGTCATCTAGACATTTTTACCAACGTCAGGGAGAAAAAGCCAAACCCACATTACATAATGCAATTTGAAAGAGTCTGTGAAACATACAGAAACATGAGTATCGACAAATATTGTCTTTTATTTCTCTCCACTCTCACAGGAAGAAGAGATCCCTGAGCTAGAAATCGACATAGATGAGCTCCTGGAGCTGTCGGATGAGGGGCAAAGAACCCGGCTGGAGGTACCAGTACTCATATTGCTTCATATTAAATACTTCAATCTCTTGTTCAGTTAGTCATTTATTATTGTTAAGTGTTTTTGATGTCTTCCTGAACCTAGTTTCCCTAAATCGGAGTTATCAAAGCAAGATGGTGTGAATCAGTGTGGAATTTTCTTCAGTTTCCTCCCAAAGAAATACATGTTGGGTTAATTAGTTATTCTAAAGTGGCTCCAATTACATATGTGAAACAGATAAAGTGCAAAAAGTGCATGGAATGAAGTTATGAATGAATGTGACTTCTAAAAAGGCGCTACAATAAATAAAATCCAGCCCATTTACAAATGAATCCTAACACATTTCACCACCTTCCTAATCACAGTTTCTGTGCATATTTGTATTTGGTTTGAGCCTTGCTGGAGTTGCCATGTTTGCAGAGAAAAAGCAATGGCAAATGTAAGCGTTAGCCTCTTTCTGTTTGTTGTCTTCATTAGGAGTTGTTGCAAGAATGCGGGAAGCCAAAGGAGGTGAGACAAAAAGAACTACACACTTACAAACAAGAAAACAAGAAAGAAAACAAGACTGAAAAATTTTTTTCCATCCTCTCTGCAGGATTTTATCAACGGGCTGCTCTACAGGATAAAGGGTCTACGCAAAATGTCAGGTCCCTTGAAGAAATGATTGTAGGTCAAATTAAGAATCAAGACAACGTGGGGCCGTTTATCTTCCCGTCTCCCACGCGGTAACCATGTGGACGCCTGTATGTGTGGTTCAGAGGGACTATCTTCCTGCCCCCTGCCTCCTCCTCCTGGGTCATCATCAGTCTCACACCAGAGCTGTGGGGTTTTGAATGGATTTTTTTTATTATTATTATTATTATTATTTCAATTTCATTTATGGACTGCTTTAACATTTTATTTCCCATTAACATACCAATAATGCACATGTGATAAAAGCTGTACTGACTACTACTCAGATGGACTGTTTTTTTTGTGTAAGACTGTACATTTCAGTTGCCTATTTATGTACATAAATATTTTGTTCAGATAAGATTGTTGTCGAAATTAAAAAAAAGAAAAAAAGAAATCAACTTTTTCAAGACAATGGTAACATCTGATTTTTAACAAAATGACGAACAAATATGCTTCATCAGGCATCATCATTCTCATTCGTCCAAATAAATATTGGCGTGTGCATTACACTCATCAGTTTACAGAAGCAGTTAAACTACCCTGGCTCTTTATAACTGCTCAGAAACACAGAGAAGCATTTTCCTACAGAATGGCAATTAGTATATTATTTCCAGAACATAAGGTAATGTTTTCAGGCATAACATTTTCAACAAATTGATAGAAAAAAGGAAACTCAGACATGTGTAGAGTAGGCATATACACAGTGAGATCAGCAGCAAGATGTTCCATTAAGTATGCATCCATTATCCTCATCCATTTCCTGTCGGGGGGGTTACGCATATGACATGGCCAGAAAAGGCACAGTAACACTCTCCGTGCAAACTTTAATGGAGCAAGCCCCGGGAGAAGAGTGTAATTATGGTTTCTCCTCAGTTTGCTGGACAGTAATGCACACTGATGAAACTGCACTCTGGGCTTCTCTCTGTCAAACACAGGGGGTCTTTCTGGTGAGGTCTCCTCTGTAGTAATTTATATGGTTCTCCCCTGCTTCAACTCTTCTCTGACACAGAAGGCATCCATACTATAAGATTATACTCCTGACAAGGCCTGCCAGGTTGAAATATTTTCATCATAATGTGTTTGATCTAAAACAAAAAAACAAAAAAAAACCCCAAACTAAAATAAGGCTTTCATGTTAAGAATAAAACTAAGGTATGCTGCATTCTCTCAAAAATGTGACATAGTGGCTAACACTTATCCTTTATTTAGAATGAAATTACACACAGAGTCGCAGCCAAACATAGATTACAAGAGTGACTGCAGTGACTGCCAAAAGAAAACAAAGCCCTTAGTAATCCTTTTATACTGACTGCTCTGTGCTTCTTCAGTGCAGAGCTGACAGCAGTCTGGGATTGTACATCATCCCAGATGAGCTCACGATGCGTCTGCTTTCTGTATGGGTTATAAAAATCTAGAAATCATTCTATGATGACAAGTGCAAATGAGCACTTAAAATAAGCCTTTGTTGCCATTATGAAAGTAGGACAAGCCACAATAAAAATAAACCTAATGCTTCTTATTCAGATCAACTGTTTTTCTTTGAGAAGCAGCCGCACAGTTTTGCTGGAATACCTTCGGTGTTGAGCAGCCTCTGCAAATATTACATACTTCTAATTTTATGCATTCCACAGAAAAAACCTATGTTTAAGATATTATGCTTATTATATTGCATTTACAGTGTGCATATGTCCTTATCTAGTCTGTTTTTGCAAGAAATATTACCAGTTGTTTCTTATTATGCTCCATTCAGTTAGATCAGCCTTAGCAGTTACTGGATAAAATAAGCTGAAAGGTTATGATGGTTTCTGGCTCGTTTTAGATCATGGATACTCTAAACTGTTAAAGAGACTGGTTTTTAACAACAATAAGTCACTTAAGGCTAAAGAACAAGTATAAGAGTGATGGCTGGCCTAACTCTAATAATCACCTGCAGCACAGCCTCACTATCATGTCTTCCTCTTCTTCTTTGGTGCAGTGTAGTTAGTGGCACGATGCTCCTTCCTGTCATATTTATCATGGCCTTCCCTGGGGACATAATGGAGCGTGGATTGATAATTCATCAGACTAAATACTTTATATTCATGCTGCTTAACAGTAGGGCAGCAGCTTGCCTGCAATTTATCTGGGTCATGATATGCATTACAAATCACTGAGATCTTTCTTTGGGGGTGCAGTTAAGACTTTCATGCCAAAAGTCTACCATGAGTGAAAAAGCTAGACTTTATTTGCTTACTGTAATAAGTGCATTTCATACTACCTGAAGCAGCGGTTGCAGTAGAGGTCTCCATCACAAGTGTGACAACGAAGGGTGGCATCTTGGTTACAGATGCAGCACCACGGAAGCTCTTCTTCATCACTGTCTGATGGCTGATGTGCATCAGCAGCTTGTGAATTTCTGCTCTTGGATGCTGAAGCGGGAGCCTTTTAAAATAGAATTGGATCAGGATTTAAAACTGCTGTACCCAAATATATTTTAAAAATAATTTAAGTGTTGTTTGATACCGGTTTCTTGGAAGATTTTTTCTTTTCCCTGTTCCTCGGCCCACTCTGTTCTAAAGGTATGTTGTAGCCACTGGCCTCATCTAATGCAGCTTCTTCTGAGAGCTGGAACGATCAGAGAAAATTAAGTGATTAACTTGGCAAAATAGCAGCCCCTTGTGGCTGCACACTCTGTCTGAATTAGTTCACCAGGGCCTTTAGGGGTGTAATGTGTACTTAGTGACAAATTATTCATGGTTCATTATCATATTATCATCTACATTACAGGATGATGATTAGTTCTTGTTTAAATGCCACACCTGTTTTAACACTCTCATAACAGCTTCTTCTTCAGTCTCCTCTTCACTGTCAGGTTGCTGGAAGTCCTCCATAGTAACTATAAATGAATCAATAAAAACTGGGTATGATACACTAGCATATTAACACTTCTGTCATGGAAACTGCATTTGCAGTGGAAGGCCTTATCACATTTTATGACATACTAGCGTAAAACAGGATACCAGATAAGGTGAAGAGTATGGTGCTCCAGTAACTCACCTTTGTCCGGGTCCTGCCCCTTCAGCTGTGCCAGCCTCTTTGCCATGTGGAGGATCTGATCCTGGGAGTGACGCTCATTCCTCAGCTCCTCCATAGCCTCCTCAAGCAGATGGGCTTTCTCAGCCTCCAGCCGCTTGACTGCATCTTGGTTCTCCTCCAAATTCTCATCCAATGTACCCGCCTCACCCTTGTTGAGATCATTCATACGGCTATCTACACCTTCAGAATTAATGACAGGTTTCAGTACTGTTCAGTACCTGTCTACTCATTTTAAGATATAAGAATATTAAGATATGCCCGATTCATTACTTATTGGTTTAATGGAGATGAAATCAGTGAGAGATGTAATATCTTACTGCATTCAGGATTTGATTGCTGGTTGTCAATTGTAACTTCTTCTGTCATCTGAGTTATCAAATCATTGGCTTGCTCTGTCTGACTCCGGTTGTCTGGAGGCCGATGCACCTACACACATAGATACAAGCATATGTACTTGCAATAAAAAAAAAAAAGCTTTAATATGCAGTTCCGTCTAAGTAAATAATTTAAGCTATTACTCAGCTGTACTGTTAAGCCCAAGATGTTACAAACAAGCAGGAAGAAATTCAGCTCACAGGTCGAGGAGCTTGAGATGGTAGAGAGAGACCCTGCAGAGCTGCCAGACGGTCCTCCATCTCCTCTGCAGAAGGTACCGGCTTGCTGGGAGCTTTCAGAGCAGCAAGGCGACCCTCAAGGTCCTTCTCAGAGGGCACAGACTCTGAAATGAGATTTTAAAAAAAAGCTTACTTCTTACCCTTTTGGAAAAGATATCTTACTGCATTTGCTGGATTAAATAAAAATGACGGCTGCTAATAAACTTATTACTTGGCGCTGTGTCCTCTTTGAGCTTTTGAAGCCTTTCAGCAATCACTTGATCTTCTTTGCTCAGGCCTTTGGTTGGTAGATGTCCGGCTTTGCTGGTTCTGGCAGGCTGCGTCGACTGTCCCTGCTGTTTGGCCTCGAGTGCAGCGACCCGTCTAATGAAGACACATGTACTTTAGATATCATGAAACTGCTGTGCTGCCAAAGTTTAAATTATTTGCTTACTTGATCATATACACTGACTTTTTATAATTTTCTGGAGGGGACCATCTACCAGCACTGTCTTGTGAGTCGCCACTAAAAATTAAGAAAGGGAAATAAAAGAGAAGCTCCAAAGCCCACAAAAAACTACATTTAAGTTTGTTTTTTCCATTTCTTTCAGGATTTAAGCGTTACCTGGTCAGATTGGCATGGCACTGTTTGCAGACCTTCTGCTGGGTGTTGCCACAGCGAGGCACCACAGCACTGAAAGACAGGCAGCTGGAGCAGAAGGAGCGTCCGCAGTTCTTGCAGCCCAGCTATGATGGACGTAAAAGTATAAAGATCACTGTATTTAAAACGTACCGGTATTTATGTGTACGTGGTTAGTATTAGCCGTGAAATCCTTACCTCCTTCTTGAAGAGACTAAACTTGGATGCACAACAATAACAACGACTGTCCATATCGACACGTGCAGAGGCTCTCTGCACGTCTGGGGATTTTAACGTTAACGATACAACTGAAGTGGGTAAAAATATCTAAAACAAACACACTCAATCGTGATAAATAATTTGCTAGCTACTAGACACTATGCTCAGGTGCTCATTCAAAACAGGAAGCAACACGAAAAATATAATGTGACGTCGACTTGCAGTTTCCGGTTTTCCGGATCATCCAATCAGTGTGCTGCAAATTCTCTCGCGGTCCTTGTTCAAAAAACAGACGCGACCGTTCATCAATTTTTCCTGTACGAAGTCGGAGGTGCTACAGGCATCAGACAAAGGAGCAAGGGAGCACTGGAAACGGTATAGAACGCGTACATTTGTAGAATATTAATTTTAATTCAGATATGAAATTTCGCATCTGTCGGAAACAACGACAAAAAAGTCGATCGAGCCAAAGTTATTGTTAGCTAGCTGGAGTGCTAGCCTCCTAACGCCAGTAACTAGCAGGGGCAGAGAGAGAGAGTCCCACATGTAACATTATAGCTACATTAAACAATAATTTGCGGCTCTGTTACATGCTTTGTGCGATAACGTCAACTTACCAGTTCTTATTCAGTATTGTATTCTCATTAGTTAGCCTCTTTAGCTCATTTTGTGCTGAAACTTATTCCAACATCGCTCTTGTGGACAGACTTGTTAAGTTTACACCCAAAATGCCTAATTTAAGCCCTGAATAAACAATTACAATCATAATAGTTAAAAATACAGCATTTATTACTTTTAACTATTTGAACCAAGTGGGTAATAATAAACTTTGTGTGTGGCACATTTCATGCAGGCTAGTGTGGATCAGAGTTCTTTATGAGCTGATAAGAAAAACATCAAATAAATGCATTTAATTTAAAACTGCATATAAGTGCAATAAAAGTACATGACAATAAAGTAAAGCTAGACAAATACATCAATAATAAATCACAGTTGTACCAGTGAATAAAACTAAAGTAATATATAAAACAAAAAAAAGAAGTGCTGTCTATAAAGCGCACACTGTCACACTAGAGAGGGAGCTAGAAAGCTTAAAGTTTTCAACACTTCTAGGTCCTCTGACAGACTGTTGCAGCATCTTGTGGCATAACAGTGAAAAGCTGCCTCTCAAGAGGATTTGCCTTGCACTTTGGAACAACCAGAGGATTTAAGTAAAAGGATTTCACGATCAATATGGAAACTGACAGGCAGCCAGTGTTGGGAGTAATATGTTCTCTCCTTCTGGTCTTAGTAAGAAGTCTGGCAGCTGCGATCTGAATCAACTCAAGTAGAATTTAGGTAGACTAGCTAGCAAAGCTTTACAGTAGTCGATCCTGCTACATAAAAAAAGCAGGCACCAGTTTCTCAGGGTCACTCAGGGAAAACGTTACACTCTAGCAATATTTTTCAAGTAATAAAAAAGCTGATTTAATGACACGCCCACCACCAGCACAGAAATGAGGCAGATTACCCCTAGATGATGATATTTATAGGGAAAAAAGAAACAACAGGATTATGGTGCAACATAAACGTATAAATAGTTAAAGCATAAATAAAACTCTGGAGACCACAGCAGAAATATTTCATTTAAAATAACTACACAGCTTGTAAATTAACCTGTAAATGATTTTGAGACAGTGTGGCTTCTCTGACCAACAGTCCAAAATGTAAAATTCACACACCTGATGTCTCCTCGCCATAATATATAATTTGTCCTCTGCACCACTTAGATTTCTTGTGAGTTTTAATTTTATTGTGCTATTGATCCCCCATAAGCCGAAATTCTCGTTAAAGTTAGAATTCAAAAATATTTATTCAGTAATGAAACTGTCATTGTAGACAAAGGGAAGTAGATTATTAAATAGGAAAAAAAGAAGAATACTTAAAAACTGCAAGCAACTGAATCTAATGCGTGTCTATATGTATCCAGCTTTTATTTCAAAAATGGCAGAAGGAGGAGATGTGGAATGGGAGCTCAGCAAAGAAAACATCCAGCCTTTGAGGCGGGGTAGAGCCATATCGGCCTTACATCAGGCGCTGAGTCAACAAGATGGACCTACCTCTGCCATCAACCAACAGAGACAGTATGGAGACTGTTTTAAACTTAAATAGGGTGACAAACATTTCTCTTTTTGAGTTTCTCTCTTCATTTTTCATGTGATGAAAATAGATTTTGTGGCTTCTTGTTTCTGCAGGGCATTTGAATCTGAGCTGCGCACGTATGATGGAGATGATCCACTAGGTGTTTGGGATCGGTAAGAGAAATATGTCACTAGCTAAGTGTGCTTACAAGCACTGTTTTCAAAACTTTCCGTAATCCTAACACATTTTTACTTTTACAGGTACATTAAGTGGACAGAACAAAACTTCCCTCAGGGAGGAAAGGAGAGCAACCTCACCACACTGCTGGAAAGTGTCGTGACCAGATTTACAGAGGAAAAACTTTATCACAGCGACCCCCGCTATGTTGACCTCTGGATCAAATTTGTGAGTGCAAAAGCATAACCTCTGGCTATTTCTGGTACTTTGACAAACTA
>VUQJ01020716.1:3433-21073 GCA_015108635.1 Andinoacara biseriatus | reverse complement strand
AAAAAAAAAAAAAAAAAAAAAAAAAATTTTTCCCCCCCCCCCCCCCCCCCCCCCCCCTTCCTCCATTTGGTTTCACTTGCCTTCCTTTTTCCCAGTGCGACAAGAATAATCGCGGCAAACAATGGCTGCGAGAGTCCTGCTGCACTTCATGTTAATTTATACAACTAACTAATTACCAACAAAGGGTGGAAATCACATAAAGACGTTCAACCCGCTCCCACGCTAGGCCTGTGAACCTGCTGCTGCGTGTATGGATGCAAATATGTGTGTTGCAAGTCCGCAAATTCCCCGCGGGGATCTGTGCTTAAAAATCAGACGTCCATGTGATGACTTGCAAGGGCTGTATATGCCATTGTTGATGTTTATAGTGTGTGTACGTGTGTGTGTTAGCGTGTTTGACGTAACCCCCCAGATAGCAGAGAAGGAGGAGGATTAGGCAAAGTGAAGATGAGGAGGAGTTGGGGGGTGAGGGGGGTGCAACTGATGGACGGATGAACAAGAAACTGCCTCGATCCCTCCACTTCTCTGGCTCCTTTTTTCCTCCCTTTCATTCTCTTGCTCCTTCTTCTTAGGAAGAATGTATCCGCCCTTCCCATTGTCACCCATTGGAGTGTACGCAGGCGTGAGGGAGCTCCGGCCACTGTGCGCCTGTGTGGCACAATGGCCTCGTCTAAGTGCTGTCCTATAAAATGCCTCAGTGCTCTCTAAAAGCAAGCCCTGGGTACCCTCCATGTCTTGAAAATAGATGAAGTGCTGTGTGTACATGTGCGAGCATGTGTCGGTGACTGTGTGTTGCATGACATCTGTCACTGAGTTGGCATTTTCAGTATGGAAACCTGTGCCTTGGAGGAGCTCGGAGCGGTGAGCACACTCGGCCGTAAAACACCATTTTTGTTGACCTCGAGGTTGCGCCGCTACAGTGCCGTGTGTGCGTTTGTGCACGCAAAGTTGTGTGGGCATGAGTGTGCCTCTTGTTTCTGTGCATGTATGAACAAATTTAGGTGATAAGGATGAGGTAAGGGTCTGACCTCAAAGATGCAGAGTGGCTCGAAAGCGCTGCCATTTATTGACCCAGACTAAGAGACTGACACATTAACATTATGATTATTGCTTGTACTGTCATTCATACTGTAGCAATTGCAATAAATTCAGGTCGATTTTTTTGTGTAGATGTTGCCGTTTACTACAAATTCCTTTCACAAGTTGAATACAAGAAGGGAAGAGTCACTCTAAGAATCCAGATTATCGATGAATTTGATATAAAAAGACCTTTAAAAACTTTTTGTAAGGCTGTTTCTTGTTTTCTCAAATCCTCAAATACTAAAAAAATCTAAATGTCATGAACTTGAACGGACGGTTCACCCCAGAATTAAATTTACATAGCTTTCCTCTGGCCTGTGGTGCTATTTATCCATGTAAACTGCTGTAGTGTGAGCTGCCCCGTTTTGGAGACATCTGCTTTCTCTTAAATATAATGGAACAAAGTAGCATTTGCTCTGTGGTGCCCAAAGCACCAAGAAAAAAAAAGGCACCTAAAAACAATGTTTCTTTTTTGCAATAATAATAATGAATTTTAATGACACACATAATATAATGACGCGGTTGCTCAAAATAAACCTTGTTAGAAGAACTTTCTACCAACCTTCAGCTGGTGAGCGGTTGATGATAATTTGACAGCGTGTAAGCATTAATGGTGTCACCTGTGCTGTAATGTCAGCCAGCTGCATTCTTCTTTAACTTGCTGAGTATCGACAGTAAAAAGAAAATACCTCCTGACTGGGTCTAAATTTTTGCACCAGAACCTAAGCTAAATAAAATGCCTACAGTTATATCTACAGGAAAACACGAACAGCAGATTTTCTCAGAGACTTCTAGCTGAGGAGCTTTGTTTATTCCTGTTACAGCTGAAGCTAAAAAAGGAGAAAACATGAAAAAAATAAAAATCCCAAAGGCCACAAAGCCCCAGTGACTGGTAGCTGTAGCTGGGTAGCAGAGGGTCAACAGACGGGTCCAGAGATGGAGCTCAGCTGGCACTTAATGTGCGAGCCACTTACAGTCAATGCCGCCATGTAGTGAGATGAGGAGAGGAGAAGAGAGGAGAGAAAAGGAGAGGAGAGGAGGCTGAGTGTCTGGTGAAAGTCCAGGGCAGTGGAGGCACCACTCCAGGGGCCGAGAAAAACATCTGTGCCCCATTTAGTGATGTTACTCCTCCTTTTAATTCCCCTCATTTTTCTTTTTGCAGCTTCTGTCTATCCATCTATCCATCCATCTAGCTACCTCCCTACCTACCCACCAGACTGGGCTAACAGGTTATCACTGGGGGTTGCTCTGTGGCATATTGGTCACAAAAGGTTAAATGGTGAGTCTAAGGTAAGTCCAGGTGTGTGCATGCGTGTGCTCTTGCAGCCATCTCTCTTGGGTTTCTTCACCGTCTCTCCTCTTGACCCCGCGCCTCCCGCTATGCTCTGCTCTCATTATTCTGCGTAATGACACAACGCACGCTCTCCAGCACGAGCCGCTTGCCCTGCGGCCTCTCGCTGGACACACAAACACACATGCATGACACGCGGGCTTTGTCATGGCATTTTGATCATCTCCTTGTCACTGCTGAAGAATTTATTAAACACAGCAACTGATGCTGTGTCTGCGTGTGTTTGTACATATTTTGTAGAGGTGTGTTTAAGAGAGAGAAAGAGAGAGAGTGTGTGTGTGTGTGTGTGAGTGTGTGTGTGTGTATCTCGCGGGTAGCAGGTGGCCATGGATTAAGACAGGAGATGAATGGAGAGAGCAGGAGAGCGGTGGAGCATGGTTGGGCCAGGCCATGGGGGACATCATGGCTAGTCATTTATTAGAGGCCAACACACACACCTTACATGTATGCAACCAAATGCAATTCGTCCCCAAGCAAACATGCACACATGCACACACATTCTGCCACAGATACATATGCAAATGCACATGCACAAGTATATGTGCTCCCAAAGGCTTTAACAGCACTCACACTGACCTAGTATCTACTATCTTCATTCATCTAGCCTAAGTAGAGCAGCACTAGCCACAGACACAAAACTAAATCTTTCAAACTTAAGGCATTCTTAGTGTGTGTGACTGTCTATATGTATGTGCGTGTGTGTGTGTGTGTGTGTGAGAGAGAGAGAGATGTCTAAAGAGCTCAGGGCCTGCCTTCGATAAGTCAAGCTTCTCTTTCTGTTTCAAGATGTTTATCGTTTTCTGACCCATTTTGTGTCTCTGGCCCCTCGTTCACATCCCTCCTGGTGTCAATGTTCGTACACTATGAATGTGCATGTGTGTCTCATTGATCCAGCTGGAAGCTGTGTGTATGTGTGTGTGTGTGTGTGTGTGTGTGTGTGTGTGTGTGTATGTGAGAGAGAGACAGAGAAAGTGTGAGTGTGTGAGAGAGAGAGAGAGAGACAGAGAGAGCAGTAATATTCCAGGCCTTTCATAATGATTAAAGCCTTCATTAAATTTTCATCCCAACCTGCTGTTTGCTGCTAATGGCCTTTGTGAGCCACACAGCCAAACAATAGCTAGCCGGGCACAGAAAAGGGATTTCTATCTCACGTTCAATACTGCCCCCTCATCGTATCCCCCCCCCCCCTCCACTTCCCTCTGCCCCTCTTCATCTTTTCTCAGCCTCCTTTTTCTTCCCTTACTCTCTTCTTTTTTCCTTAGCCTGGGTTTTTGTGTGTGTGCTGGGTCTGGAGGCGCTAGGGCCTTTTGTTAGTGTGTTTTATTTAAACATAGGGAAGCTAATGCTCTAGGTTGGTTTGGATGCTGCACCACTGTGGCACTGTGCTAATGGGGTCTGTGAAGACACTGGTGTTTCTCTTCTTCACTCTCCCTACCTTCACCTTCTGTCTTTTCCTTCCTCCCTCCCTCTCTCTCCCCCCTCCCTCTCTTTCTCTCACTCTGCACTGGCTGACTCATAAAGATCCATTATTGTTGTTTTTTTCCTGTGCAGCCGGTTCATGAGGTCCAGCGAAGCAGCGAACAACCCAAAACACACCTCAATTACAGCTCAGCTCGACAAACAGTCCAGTTTTTCTCTCTTTCCTTTTTTTTTTTTCATAAAATGTGCCACAACAGGCCTCTCTATCGACTGGAATAAAAACAACCAGACAGCAAGAGCTGACCAGCAGTCTCGGCCTTTTGAAAACTCGACAGAAAAGCCTGGAAAATAAGGTTAGCACATCGCAGCTTGAAATGAAAGCCTGTTGATGCACTTGGGGGGGGGGGGGTACACAAACACATAATGCACCTACACTTTAAAGGCAACCACACACTGCACTGCTTTACTGTTTTTTTCCCCTTTTGGGTATGGTGTTACGTGAGCTTGAGGCTGCATGGTCAGGGATGTACAAATATTAGTGCGTTGCAGCAGTGGATTTGAAAGCTGTGCTCCAACGACCACTTCAGGCTGGGTCCAAAAGCTAGAAAATCCCCAGTAGATGATAAAATGCTCAACTTCAGTGACTAAATAAACTTCTTCTGTGGCTAGTTTCCCCTGTCATAACATCTACAGTATATGGAGGGTGAATTTCTTTTATAACCCAAGTGTGTGGATTTTGTTAAGGCTTATAGTTAAAGGTGTGGAGAAGCTGACTGGCAGGTGTGCCGGCACAGGTAGATGTACCTGGCAGCTGTCTGCTGGGCTTTTCCTTCTCTAGTTTGAGTCACTGATTTGTCCCTCTCGACTGTGTTTGTGCCTATTAAAGGAATTACCTCACAGTATTATCTGTCATCATCCAAGAAGGTTGCGCTCCAGTTTTTAAGAGTGAAATTCTAGTAGCGTGTGTTTTTTAGTCTGTTAACAGAATTATCTTTGGCTTTGCATTGCACGCATTTAGTCTATGGATGCAGCTTGCTCACAAAGTTGTCTTACCTGATAACTTCACTTCACTTTTGGCTCCAAAAAAACATAGAATGGAAAATGCAAAACATTCAAGCTTTCAGATACAGAGTCCAGAAGCTAACGGGTGACCAACTATCTCCATCTCTGATTTACAGTTTGTGTTTTTGACTGAGGCTGGCTATTAATCTTCTCCCTCAGTCAGGATCTGTTCATCCTTATTAGAATTTACTTATTGCCCAACATTTTGCACCCTCTATGCTGCTTTGCTTAAGATCTAATGGTGCAGCAGATGTTTTAAAGCTGACACCGACTTCCCTGCGAAGCAAGCAAAACACATCCCAACCAGAACAGTAACCTGTTATTTATATTACATTTATATCACATCTTCCTAAAGGGGATGGACACCTGTTGGTGATATCCCTGTCACATTATCTCTTACATGCATTTCATGGTGACTTAAGCCCCTATTTGTGGGAACAGTGGACATTAGTGAGCTAACTTTATCTTGTCTTGACTCCTAACTGCTTACCCTGAGGATAAATATGAGAATAAAATGTGGGGGCTAATGAAGCTAAGCTATGGAGGCTCTTTATTTAACAGAACAAAAGTGCAATATCCTAAATGTTACCAACTTAGCAGGAAAGCAGGGAAACATTTGGAGACTTGTTAACAGACTAAAGTATGTTTGGAGGTTTTTCCACACTCTCCAGTGCACGCTACACACACATGAACACATGCATCTGCGCACACATCTTACTTATCAGGTTGTGATAAATATGCAAGGCATTATGGACAATAGGCCCAAGCAGCTAATGCTGTCTGTCTGTATGCTGGAAAAAACAAAGGCTCGCCTCTCATCTGAATGTGTGTGGGTTCAGAACGGAGGAAAAGAGAGCGAGCGAGAGAGCCATAGAGAAAACAAGACAGAAAGAAGAAGAAGGAGATGAGAGAAAGGACAACAGAGTGTAATAAAAGTGCGGCGCAGAGCCAGGGAGATGGTGGGGACTTGCAGATCACACATCTGGCTGTAACAAGCGTCTCCTTTCATCACTGACCTTCTGGCTCGTTTTTGATCAGCTCCTCCATCTTGCGTTGTTTCAGTGTGTCCACCACATCTGCCAGGCTGCCCTTGCGTCTCTCAGGGGTGCCCAGGGTGCCCGCGGCCGAGCCCCCGTCGCTGCAGGGTCGCCCTCCACCTCCGCCCTCTTCTTTGCCTGGTGAGGTAGCGTTGTGCTGGGGATAAGGACTCAGTGAGCTCCCCTTAGTGCCATCATGCTCCTGGAGACAGAGGAAGGAAGAAGGGAGGACAGGTAGTGATCAATTATTAGCTTCAAAAATTATCTTAAAGACACAAAAAAAAAAAACATAGAGAAGGAAAATTAAGAGGAGATTAGGGAGGAGCTGGCATAAACCTACTCATTATCTCCATCTTTCTTCCCACTCTTGCTCCTGTTTTCTACATCTCCCGTTCTTTTACCCCAAAGCAACAACTTTCATCCCTGTCCAGTTATCTCAAGTTGGGGCATACTTCTTTTCTCTCTCTCAGATCCTCTGGAATCTGCATTTGACTGACTTGGAGGTACTTGACAGAACAAGCACATGAAACAGTAAAAGACTGCACACTCTTTAAGTGTCACACTAACTCTTCATTACAAAGCTTTCATTGGATTCCTTTGAGGGACTTCCAATGCTGCAAATCCCAAGCCCAACTTTCAGTGCTGCTTTACTTTTGTCCTAAGATTCTCGACAATTAATGCTGAGGATGCAACTCCATCAAACTCTGTTGTGAGGGCAAATAATTTCCCTAAACTTGTACAAGAACCGAAAGGGTAAAAAAAATATAGTAGAAAACAAACAATCAGCATGTCAGCAACTAATTTTATTGTATACAGCTTAAATAAACCTCTTTTAGTCTCAACGAACGCACTTTTTTACATTTAAATGAGCAAGTGTAAGTCGTGAAGTGTTTGTTCTCTTTCAAAATGACAACTTAAACATGAACAACAAGCTTTAGGACAGTGGCTGAATGGTAAGTAACTTTTAGCATCTCAATCTGTGACCCCATAAAACCTGTGTTTGTTTCTACAGGCAGCATTATGGACTTAACGCTGGCTCAGCCCAATTAGCAGTGACACTGAGAGTGAGGATGCCGTCAGCTTCGAGAGGGAACACCATTATCTCTTTATCACATGCGCAGACGTATCCACGAGGGTGTATATGTGCTCGAAATGCACCGACAGTCACAGAAGTTAATACAGCATGTTCCTTCGTGAATTAACGCTCAGGTGTGTTAAACTGCATGTATTGCTGTTTAATTACAGAAACAAACGAGTCAGTTAGTCAATCAGCCAAGCAGTCTGTCAGCTCAGCTCTTCACGGGGTCAATGGTCCACAGGGTTAATCTTTGGCTAATCTCACCGCAGTATGGGGCATGCCACCTGGGACAGAGGCACACATAAACAGTACCTGTTTGTCTATGTGTGGGTGTGCATGTGTGCGAGACACACAGAGATGGACGGGGATGGGGAGGTGGTAGCACATTCCACCTTTAATAATGACATTACAGAGCATTAAGGCGGAGATGGTTTTCTAATCATTAACTCGCAGGCCGCTGGTGGAAGTGGAACTTAATACTCAGATCACAGTCCACAGTGAAGTCATTTCGAGCCCAGCTGAATTAAACTGCTTCTTCCAATGAAAAAAAATATACACAACTGTGACAATTTAAGAAGGAAAAAAACTCAAAAACAAAGTCCCAAATAATTTTTCTGTGTTCTATTAAGAAGATAAAGCCAGGCAGAAGAGGCTTTCCATATTGACCGTGCTCCCATTGTCAGTAGCCAAACACTATATGAGAGGTACAGCAGACCATTATCACTTGGCATTTTCGACACTTCACTGACTCTCTGTTGGGCTCTGTGTGTTTCCACACTCTGAATAAGTCAGCGCACTCAATAATTCACTCATCCTCTCCTTGGCATTCTTGGGCATGCATTGTAACAGAGGGACAGATTGTGACAGCAATGATAAGGTTGGAACAGTTGTGTAGACTGTATATGACGAGGTAATGAGGTTTCAGTCAGTCGCTGCTGAGGCTGCTAACAGCCCCGTGTCACAAGTGTCTTGTGATTTTAAAAGCCCTAAAAGACTTTGCTCGTCTCCTCTCACCACCTGACCAAGTGGTTGCTCCTGCCTCTCTTTGTTCCTTCACCCTCTGCTGTTCTCCAGATTAAGGAAATTCAGACTTCAAAAATGAGCGGATTTGTGATTGGGAGTTGCATCAGCGCCGGCACGACGTGCGAATGTAACGAGACAGAGGGAGCGATAAAGTGTAAGCGTGTAAAAGTCAAAGAAAGCAAGAGAGAAAGACTGAGCGAAATCCAAAAAAAACAAGAAAAAAAAAGAGAGAAGCGATGTTATTAGAGGAAATGAGAGTGTGCGAGTTCACAGAGAGATACGTGGAGAGAGAGAAAGAGCAAAGAGGAAAGCAGGCATCTTGAAGGCAGCGGTCACACCTGTCACATCCCATTTATCTAATCCAGCGCCTACTTAAAACAGCCGCACTCTTTCTTTCGAGAAAGATGTCGCGCAAACAAAACAAACAGAACAAGAATATGGAAGGAAGATTGGAGGGGGGCAGGGGGGGGGGCCGAAGGAGTTGGGGATGAGGGGGGGTTAGGGGTTGTCAGATCTCTTTACTCTGTCGAAAAGCTGCCACAGAGATGTCATCTCGCTGCGTCCAACAATGAAGGTCATTTCCCCAATCAAGGGGAATTAGCAGGGAGCCGTGGCTTCTTCAAAGACCTGGTACATTAGGGCCTGTGACATTATTTATGTGTGAACTCAGACAGCCTTATCCCGAAGGCAACTTAAATGGCTTATGTTTCTTTCCCCATCAGCCTCCCGACATATAATCCACGCGCCTCACTGGCGATTTGTACAGCAAAGTCCAAGACAGAGGGATCAAAAAGGACGAGACACGAGGCAGGTTCTCTGCTGTAAATGGGTGTCACTCAGCCGATCCTGGGGTAACGCAGGTGGTGAAACTTTTCTCATCAACATGCATTTATTCATGAGTGCAAACAGAAATTCTGGCTACTGTAAATGTTCATGCCCTCCTCTCAGTGCATGTGTGTGAGCAGGTTTTTGTGCATATATGTGTGACACTGTGAGTGCACCACATAGCCTGTAGGTGTGTAAATGTGTGAGTGTCTGCATATATGTATTTATATGCACTGGATGTGGCAGGCTGGCAGTGTGGGCGGTTCTGCCTTTAGTTTGCAGATGTCAATTCTCTTCCAAATGACTGGAACAAAGTAAAAATTGCGCCCCACTCTCTTTATCCTTTTACTGCCTCTGCAATGGAACCGAATTAAACAACTTTTGTCTTCTTAAGCTCATCTGTGAGGGGAGGTTGGTTTAAAAACACTTAACTCTTGCCAAATGCTATTTTTTTTTCCTACAGCCAGCACAGATGCCGCTGTTCATGTTCTTTTTTTTTCTTTTTTTTTTTTTCCTATTCCTTCGTCTTCTTCCCTTCCTCCCTCTCTGTTGCCCGACAGAAGAAACTCCCTCTCTCTCTCCTTCTTTCTGCGCCGCAGCCTGACATGTCTCGGGCTGCGCAAGGTGTATGTGTGAAAAACAATATTTGATGCTTGGCGCGTCGTTGTGGATCAAGGCATGGACAATGTGGCAGTAGGAAGAACTGGAAACAGCTGCTCAACTAAAATACGTGCCCACGAATACACCGGGAGAATGTCACTGATCGCTCCTGCGAGGGGGGAGTGAGACACAGCCTTGTGCCAGAGCTGCCAATCTCCACCATATATACACTTAACACACCTCAGATGCAGCAAATCCCTTTACATGCCATGGCTAAACACAGACACTGTCAGTTGTGAATCGGGGGGTCCCTCAGGCTGGGACAAGCAAGCAAACGCACAAAGACACGCATTAGTTTTCTCCTTGTGTTCCAACAATACTGATGAGTATAACTGACCCCCCTAAAATTGAGAAAAAATGGCAATAAATTACAAAATTTTAATCTCCTGATTCTAATTGTTTAATTGCACACACTTGCCCTTTCCTTATCTAAAAACCTGCAGCTGTATTTTCTGTATTTTAAGTAGCAGTTTGGCTAAAAAATACGCCAGTATATTTTACCACGACCCCTCACTGTTGACAGGCAAGCGTGTGTTGATTCATTAGTGCATCACTGGCATGAGAAATTAAGTGTGACCACTGTGTCTCAAGACTGCTCAATGACTGTGTTAAATCTGTCAAATTCACATTTACACACACTCAAACACACACACACAAGCACGCACGCACGCACGGACACACACACACACACATAATCACACATACAAATTAGACAAAAAAAGAGAGAGAGGAGGAAAATGAATAAGAAATAATGCTTGATGAAATATCTTTATAGTTTTCTAACGTGTAAGCGTGCATCTCGCCTGTTAATGAAATAATTAGTGTTTGTCCATTAGCACATTTATGAGAGAAGATGCTTGCCTCTGCCTGATGTGAAAACATTTTTTTTTTTTTTGCAGGCATCTGCAAACATAAACACTAAAAGATCTAAAAGAAAGAAAGCAAGAAAAAAAATTCCATTCATGGACTGTGGGCTTAAACGTTCCCTGTTGTCGTTTACGATTCTTGCACACGGGGACTCAGATTTAGTTTCTCTTCTGACTTTGTTGGTGTCATAACTGGATTCAATAGATTGACCTCGCTGAACTCCCGACTAAAATGCTTCCCATCACGCATTTGAACTCAGGTGCTCCCAGCCAATCAGGGTCCAGCTGCACAGCGAGAACTTCCCTTTCAATAAAAACACCCTTTTTAGCTAAACTACATTCATTTGCAAACCATTATGAACTGTGCTATTCTTACTCCCAGGCGGAGGGAGGAGGGGAGAAAAAGAAAAAGTGAATAATCCGACACCTTTCACGCTTTTAAAATATGCGTGAGTGCTGTTTTCACTCTGTGTGGTTGTGCAGCTGTAGTGGGCAGGTAGAGCAGCCGAGCCAAAGCCAAACAGGCAGGCGAGGCAGGCGGAATGAAGAGGTCAGTGTGGAGCTGAGCGCTTCTCCGCCACCGTGTTAATTTACTATGACAAGATAAGGCTGTAATCTGCCCACCCCCCCTTCCCACCCTCTCTCTCCTCTCGCTGCCCCCTGCTGCCTCACATCCAAGTCAAGCAGTCGCCGATGAGCCACTTACTTCCCCCCTATCACTTTACAACAACTGCCCTGAGAGAGAGAGACAGACCCCCGACACCCCCACCTCATTGTAAATCTCCTCTATTTCTCTTCACTCTCCAGCCACTCTTCACTGACAGTCAGCGTTGAAGGGATTGGCACTGTTAACCCCCCCTCTGAATCCCCCTTTAAAAAAAATTAACACACATCTTACAACATGCCAAGCAGGCAGTCTGATAAGCCCCCACTCCACCCCCTGCCAGCCACACACACACACACACACACTGACATGCACTTAATAATCCACATCAACTATTATTAACAAGGCCTTCCACACACATAAACCCACACGTCAACAGACTCACGTCTGCTGTCCACTAATCAAGAAGAAAGCAGTTGTGTGTCATTTTGATGTGAATGCTTAAGATTTTTGTCAGAGTCCCTTCGTGATCACCTGACGCGGTCAGCGATGAGGCTTATTCTGAACAAAATATTCATGAGCGCAATGTTTGTTTATTCATTTATTTATTTATTTTATCTCAGATAGTGTAAATCTAAATGAACTGGGAATAATCTCGACTATAGCAGGTAAACCTCCCTCTCTCTGTGTGTGTGCGTGCGTGTGTGTGTGTGTTTTCCTGTGGTCCCAGGACTTTGGTTTACAGTCGGCACCTGCCACACATACAGAGTCCACAGGAGGAGGAGCCTGAGGGCTAATCAGCAAGCTAATTGCAGAATTAGCTTTTAATTACAGCTGCTAACCACTGTTTCATTGTTTTACAGCATGTGAGCATTTACGGGCAGTATGGGGGAAAGGTCGGCAGTTGTTATCGGAGCACTGCTGTTACAAGGTGTGTATCAAGGTGAAGGCACGGGAGAAGTTTTGATTTTGGTCTGCATTTGTAAGGGAGCAAGCATAAAAACGCTGATGTCATAAGTCCCCGGGCAGCTAAGCGTGCTATAGGTATTCTGTAAAATACAAATATATATCCAAGCTTCTAGTGGAATAAAATAATCAAAATTACATTAATATTACAGCTGGTGTGGACTTATCACACACAAGAATCTGTAGAGTCATGACACAAACACAAATGATGACAAATGTTAAGCACAACAAGTCTGAAAAAATAAACCCTCTCTACCAACAAGCCCTAGTACATTCATGTAATCATACCTGTAAACTGTACGACGTTAAAGTAAAACTCATATCCTGTACCCGCATACACACTAACTTACATTACCTTCCATTAAGCACAACTACATCCCTGACCTAAACCAATATTCTACTTGACACAGCACTGACACACAGACACCTTTACAAATGCAGAGCCATACATTCGGCACCACCACACAGCCTCGCGCTTCCTCCCCAAGAAAATGACTCACTCCAATGGCTCACATTTTTGCAGTCACGCAACTGTGCATCAAATGGGCTCAAGGCAACGGCTGGTGGTGCACACATAAAAGCGGAAAGGAAATAAAAAAAAAATAAAAAAAAAAACATGTGTGTGCACCCAAATACTAGCCTTGAACCTTAAAATGTTCCTATTTAAAAAAGAAAAAGTCAGCTCCCAGCAAGAAACCGCTTTCCACTTGCAAAGAAAGTCAATTTCTGCTTTTTTAGGGTCTCGTCTCTTTTCACGTCTATCGTCAGTCACCAAACAAATAACCTCATTTTGTTGCATCGTTGTGGAGATACGTGCATCTTTTCAGTGTTTGGTCACCATAAGAAGAGTAAACAACATACCAAAGTTAAAGGAGGTCTAGACTGTAAATGTATTCAATATGCAAAAAAAGATGTTTACTAGTCAGGAAATTACTGGAAATTCCTTAAAAGCAAAACAGTTCTAATTAATGAAAAAAATTTTCATTCCTGAAACGACATCAAAATGACAGATATACACAAGGTCGAGGGAGTTCACTTCCAACTGAATACATCTGCAAAATTAAACATTTTTCAAGCAAAGATTGTAAATTTCATGTCGTGCAGGTACTAACGCCAGGTTCAGCTCATTCAGCTTGGCTGTCTCAAAAAAGAGAAGGCTGCCACGCTTTCCCTTCATGCTCAGTGTTAGAGGTCGAAATAACCATGACCATAATCTAATCTGGGGTCTGAGCCCTGGGGTCACTTTCCACCCCGAGTTTCTCAAACACACGCAGGTAGACGACCTTATAGGAAGGAAGGCAAAGGGCAGAAAGCCAGTGAAGATAGAGAGATGAGGCCCAAGCCAACGACAAAAGTTGCAGTCTACAAAGCCAAATGTGTTCACAGCTAACTTGCATGGTCCAGAATAAATAACTCAGAAGTATGGTTAAAAAATTAACAAGGACTTTTTTTGGCTATGGTAATGCAGTGCCTACAGTCACAGATGTGTTAGCACAGGTAGCACACAATAGCAAAGGTAGGTGTCACAGTTTTTTTTAACAAATAATCATAACAGCCTGAACACTGACATCATGACGTCTGTAACCCAAACAATAAAACTACAGCTCATCAAAGTACCTTCAAACGGATACTGCACATAATTGAGCCCCAGCTAAGTTTCATGTACACCAGAGATCAAATATACAGATTCATTTATTAGTGAGAATCACACAATTCGGTAAATATGATTCAGTACCATACTGATAGGATAAGCAGCTCATTGAAGATGCCAACTCACAGGTGGCATATGATCCGTGATGGCAGCCCCCTCTGTGACCTCTTAATGCTGCCTGGTTCATAAATAAGCCTCTAAAAGCAAATACTGAACAATTGGTTGCCCCAAATTAAAGACATCAGACAACTGACTGTAGCAGCCACCTACCTATGCTGATGCTAAAATGTCTACAACTGCTGAGGCTGCATTATTTCTATGTAGGAGACAACCATGGAATGATCCTTTAGCTGTCTTAATGCTTTTGGTAAGCAGACATAACGGCTAATGTTAACTCCTTTTTCTGGCCTATATTTTTTTTTACATTTTGAGGAGCTGGTAAGCTCTGGCATGGTGCTGGACGGTGAACCACTGCTAAAAATCTTTCATAGAAAGTTTCTCTATGAGGACGTTTCTGATGAGTCCGGAAACAAAACCAGATCTAAATGTTTACACAACTGTTTCACCTGCTTCACAGTGCAACCCTAAATCGGCTACCAGCACCCAGAGGTGGCTGCTTTCACTGAGAGAAACAATGAGCGAGACTGAACGGAAAAACGTTACATTTACCATGTTGGGTGGGCTGTCCAAGTTGCGGTTGGGGGGCGAGCGAGGGGACACCTTGTTGCAGTAGGAGGCCAGGGGGAGGTGGATGACGCCGCCCAATCCCTCACTCTCCTCATCCTCCACTCGCTGTCTGCTGGTTGCCATGGTTACCTCTCCATCTGTCCCCCCATATGGAGAGGCTGGTCGCTTGGAAGACATCCTGGAAAATAAATAGGAGATAGAAAGACAAGAGAGAGAAGGAAAAACAGGAGGAAGAATGAGCAACACTCAAAAGATGATATAATAGGCTGACAACTCCACTTATATGTTGGTCACAATGGAAGCGTGGAGGGTTCAAACTAGTTCTCACAAACTCCTGGATAGTTCAGTCCAACTTTCAATGTTTACCCCTTTGCTATCTGTTTATTGGCTTCGAGTAGCCATTCATCTCATTAACCTGCAACATTTCTGAAACACTTGCTTTTTAAAAATTTTTTTTATCCTCACAATATCCCTTTCGGTGGGTTTGCGAGCACCCAGCTTCTTGGCAGACCTTCAAATGCTCTCTCAGGTCTTACAGTATGTTTACCATGGGGGCCATTCAACGGGGCCATTACTGCAAAAGGAGCCCGCTTGCTCTGGCACTGTGGAGGAAATGACCATGTCTTGACAATGGGCTTTCAGAGAGAAAAACAGATTGTGAAAGAGAGAGCGGGAGAGCGAGAGAGAGTGAGAGCAGTATGTACAGTGACAATAATATGTGTTTATGAAAACCTCTGGACAATAGGAGTGACGGGAAGGAAAATAGGTGGCAGCACGGCAGCCCCCGCTGTTTGCATTTGTTACTCTGCCTTTGTTCCCTTGAAAAGAGGCAAAGGATATAAAGCCACATCTATTAGGTGAACTCTGTCTCTTACAAGGTAAATTTGCCTCCCTGTACTTCAGCTGAATAGGGATGCAGTGACTATGCGGCAATAATAGAATTTAATGTGGTTCTCAGCTTTGCCTGAGTGCTTTCAGATGCACTTGTCAGCCTTGAAGCCACTGCGACTATGACCCTGGGTAATAGGCTGCTAACGCTCAGTCGAACAGAGGCAACACATGACGGGGATGGAAGGATTGGGGGGGGTTGTGAAAACTTTGGCGTAGGGCTGATCCTGATGAAATAAGCAACAGGCATCTGACTTCCAAACTCCTAATTCTTTCCTTCTTTTGAGATAACAAGACATTTTTTTACTCTTGTGCACACTCTTTATCCTGCATCTATATCGTGCCTGTCTCTGATTTGCTCTGTCTTCCTCTTCAGCCGTTCTCCCTCAAATTCTTCCCCTCTCTCCCCTGCTTGTCTCTGGTAAACTGATTACACTCTCGACTCTATTGGATTTCCTCTGGACTGTACATCTGGCATTTTTCCTAGGAGCAGCCCCGCCGCTAATTCATTGCTTATTTACCTTATGACAGTGGAAAGGCAAACAATATTGAGTGCAGCTCACTGGAGGCGATGAGGAAAGCGTCATGCTAAGACACGCAACATGCAGCTTTATCACATCGATGGAAGGTTACGGTCAAAATCAAATAAACTCCACTGAAGTATGAGCATTAAAAAAAAGAAAAACACACACACACACACAAAAAAAAAAGGCAACATAGTGACCTAATTTAATTCAGTTTTGGAAGATGCCTGCAGTATTCATAGATATAGATAATCTAATCATTTAAACTAATTTAGAAATTAGAATTTGTATTCTCTGTGTGCTTTTTGTACACAGAATATATTTTTTTTATTTTAAATGCTAGGTTTTCAGGATCATAGAAAACCAACTTTCCTTGCATGCGTTTTTGAGTTTCAATGGGCTCTGCAGAGCTGTTAAACGCTGCACCGGACTATTTCATCCACTTAGAAGGGACCCTTCATTTGAAGTTAAATCAGAAAATTGCTAAATCACCACTACAGATATATATATATCGCTTCTGTACGGCCACAATCTTTCCTTTTCAGTGACTCTCCTGTAGCTTTAATCAAGGTTAGACTCACTGAAACATGTTCTAGCAGTTACAATAACATTAAAGTCGGCTAAGTGCCTTCATGAAGAGCAGCGGATAAAGTACACGCAACAAACACACAAAGACAGTTCTAGAAAACAACCGCACGGTGTATCTGCAGCTGATTTCTTTATCTGTTTCTCCTGGACTCTCTCTCTTGCTCAGCAAAAACTGAGGCCATAAATGACAGCTGAAGAATGTGTATTGTCTAGAGATAAAGCTGCACAATGCTAGCACTAAAGCAAAGCGATATTAAAACTGACTTGAGATTACATTTACGATACATGTTGGAATGACTGTGGGGAAAGCTTTATTTGTGTGTGCGTGCGCCACCATCCCATATAATGCAAGCCGCAGGCCCAGCTGTACAAACTACACACACACACACACACACAGCCGAACACTGCAGGTCTGTCTTCGTCGCCGCCTGTTTACTTTACCTCCTTTCACTCTCTCTCACTAAGACCTTTTGTTTCGGACACATACACACCTCCCCTTGTACCCTGTGCACACCTCTACTTGAGCCGTAACCCAACACACACACACACACACACACACACACACACACACACACACACACACACACACCTGTGGTCAGTTTTGAGCGCTCTCGCCTCGCTAATGTTACACTTTGGCTCTGTTACAGAGACATCTTTGAAAGCACGGGAGGATTTTAATTTGGTTTTTACAATGTTGTTATCCATCATTTAACCACAGTAGCCACAGAGACATATCTAGATGTACAGGCAATCCGAAGACAAGAACAGTTACACATTAACACAGAAAGGCAGCATAGGTATCCGAAAACTCTGAGGGCCAGACAGAGGACTTCAATCTCTGTATTTTCTCCTTTTCCCCTTCTTATATGCCCGCTCCTCTCCCCAACTCTGCTCCTACTTCCTCAGAGGTGAGTGTCTATGAATGGGGAGGCCGTTCGCAGCTCCTCTCCGGCTATAAAATCCCTCTTTCCCCCCGTCTGTCCGCCTTTGAAGTCGAATTACTATACAATTGGGCACAGTGGGTGTGCAGGTTACGCTGGCTACTTCATTTAAAAGTTTGGCAAGCCTGTCATGCTGGTGGTCGACCTAAAGGAAGCTGTCTGAACAGTGTGGAGCGAAGCAAGGATTTAGAAAGATAATTTGATGAATTTCGAGGATGTCTCAGGTCATAATTAATGGGAATTAGCATAATTTTGGTTGGGGAAAAAAAAACAAAACACCACCAATCAGTCTTAAACACGAGACATGCATGCTTCTCTCTAACATTTCAAATGAGCTAACGTGACCATGTTTGGTGTATGTACAAATTAAAGGAAAAAGATTTTAAAAAG
>VUQJ01020695.1:1831-12730 GCA_015108635.1 Andinoacara biseriatus | reverse complement strand
CCTCATAGTACCGTATCACCCCAATAGAGCACTTGGCTCTCAGAGTGCTGGATTACTTGCAGTTCCTAGGATACTTAAGAGTAGAATGGGAGGCAGAGCCTTCAGCTGTCAGGCCCCTCTTTTATGGAACCAGCTCCCAGCTTTGCTATGGGAGACAGGCATTCTCTCTATTTTTAAGATTAGGTTTAAAACTTTCCTTTTTGATAGAGCTTATAGTTAGGGCTGGATCAGGTGATCCTGAACCATCCCTTAGTTATGCTGCAATATGCCTAGGCTTCACTGTTTCTTTTTACTTACCATTTTTACTGTGTTCATACTTCACTCTGTGTTTAATCATTCTCTGTGTCTCTTCCACAGCATGTTTTTATTTTTTATTTTTTTGTCCTGTCTTTCTCCCCTCAGCCCCAACCGGTCGCAGCAGATTACTGCCCCTCCCTGAGCCTGGTTCTGCTGGAGGTTTCCTCCTGTTAAAAGGGAGTTTTTCCTTCCCACCATCGCCAAGTGCTTGCTCATAGGGGGTCGTTTTGCCTGTTGGGTTTTCTCTGCAGTATTGTTGGGTCTTTACCTTATAATACAAAGCGCCTTGAGGCGACTGTTTGTTGTGATTTGGCGCTGTATAATTAAAATTGATTTGATTTATTTTGTTCACCTGTTCTTCAAGCTGTCTTCACTTCCCTAATTTAGCCTGGTGTGTATTTATTGTCTGTGTTTTCCCTTCTTCTTTGTCGGGTCGTCTATGGCTCCTGGTCTGCTCCGTCTGTGTCTGTAGCTTTACTAGTTTGTACTGCTGACCCCACCCAGCTCTATAAATCCTGTTCGACCTGCAATAAACCTGAAGTCAGCTTAATCCTGTTTCGAGTCCTGCATCATGGGTTCATCTCTTACCTGCCACACAGCTGACTGTGACATCAAGTGACATTTGATAAACTGTGCAGCAATACAGTTTAAAGGTCATATGTAATGTCCTAATTTTACGTCATAATAGGCTATGATTATCATTGTTTATGTACCATTTTTGTTTTTGCAAATATTTTATTTTCTTCTTTTGAGGTATAAGCTAGTTATAAAAGCCAATATGGTTTTTTTGTTTCATTCAATACTTTATATAATAAAGTGAATTAATAATGTATTCAGTTTTGTAGATTTTGTTGTTGTTCTTGTTGTTATTGCCCTTAAAAAAACTAAGCACTGACTGAAATTACATACTGTAACTGGAACACCTCATTACCTGTATTTAAGGTCAACAATCCCACTTTAAATGTGCCTTAGACAAAATGCAAAAGGGCAATGGAAAGTTAAAAAAGAAAAAAAACCATCTGTGATTATTATACAATGAGTAGCTAAAATGTTAAAACCATCTAGGTTCCCTAATACCTCTAAAGCAATTCTGACCCTGTGTCCTGTGATATCAGGCAACACGGCATTAGCAGCAGATACTTTAAATCCTGTAAGTTACAAGGTGAGGCCATTGTGGATCCTTCCCTCCCCCATCTCAGATTAAGATCTGACATCTGAGAATTTGGAGGCTAAGTCAGCACCTTGAGTCCTGCAACACAGTTTAAGTATTGCACATGGTGCATCCTGAACTCCTAGAAGCAATAAACCTTCTTCACAACCTTTTTCCCCATAATACTTTCTGCTTCTATCTGTTTCCAAGGAAAGTGACTCACATGAACTCAGCAGGCCAAAATGATGTAAGAGAAAATATGAGTCATCAGTCCAGGTCTCCTTTCTTTCCATTGTTCCGTTGTCCACTTCTGACGTTTACATCACAGTTATTTGTACTATTGGTGGCGGACAAGTTCAGCATTTGTAATCTGACAGGTCTGCAGCCCCGTGTGCTCCAAAGTGTTTGGAAATCTTATGGCCAGCATTAAGGTTTTCACATGTTTGTGCTCCATTAGCTCTAATAAATGTTAATTTCTTCACTTGTCAGTGGTTTTAATGTTGTGGCTTATCAGTGTGCACTGCCAGCCAGTCACATTACTGCGCTCATTGCTCTGGGACTAATTTCAGAATTTACATTCATTCTCACTGACGGCAGCATTATGTCTTCCTAAACCTTTTTTTATGGTGGTTCCTCCAATTTTATAGGCTTTTTTTTTTTTTTAACCAAGTCATGTGAAAGTCTGTAATCTAACATGTATCAGCCCAAGAATAAAATGTCATCTTGAAGTATAAAACAACACAAAATGCCAGACTTTGAAGTGCTTTCTTGTACTTCTGAAAGGAGAATGTGAATCCAAACAGTTTGTCCAAGTATGCTTTCAAGTGCAGCTAATCCTTCAGTCTGCATTTATATACTTATACTCATACCACAATTATATATACACCTCCCTAAGATTGACATTCTTGAGCTGTTGATAATTTTGTCCTTGATGGTGTGTATTATGAAGGAAGTTCAACATTTTTTATATGCATTTTTTTTTTAAATAAAACCTGAAACTCCAGATGCAGATAATAGCTATCAGCTTTCTTTGTTAACCCAGGCCTTCTTCATGCAGCTCTGTGGCTCCCATTGAAGGGAATATTTAACTTGCCATTTGACAGTTCTGTTCTCTTCAAAATGAACTGATTGTGTGCCACCTCACTTAGTCATGAGAAACAGGTCACTGGAAGAAGATATAAAATATATATAGCACTAAAACAAAACGCAGGTGCTGCAATTAAGGCAAGAGAGCAATGCTGCGGAAAATTGTTAATCTTGCAAATTCATAACAGAATATATTTATTTTAACATTAGGTGCACTCTCTGTGTTACCATTCATTTCTGCAGTGACAGCTGCACATTAGAGCTGTTAACTATAAACTTGATAAATGTAAACATGACACTCACGAAATGCATTTAGGTCTTATGTCATTGCCCTCGCAATGATGGATAAACAAAAATCACTTTAGTTTGTGGCCAAATCAAAGTGAATATCCAGTCACTGACTGAATAATCCCTCTGCTCAACATCAATAAACACTTATCTGTTTTCTAATCTGTGTTTGATTTGCTGAAAGTCCAACAGTGTAAAATGGACTTCGCACCAGTCAGGACTAAACGTAAAAAAATATGAATGCGTTTTCTGTATCAATAACTGAGAGTAGATTCCTGTAGAAACATACAGTTTGATGCTGGAACTGCATGGATGCAATAAGGTACATTTGAATATGAATGAATGAATATGTCTGATATAATTAAAATGACAGAAAAATAAATATATAATTGAAAAAAAAACAATGATCAGTGAACACATCAGCTGGTCAATATATAAATGGCCATACATTCATTTCCTTAACTGCTTATGAAAATATGGACTTACTGTAAGTTCACTGTTGTACATTCGTGCTGAAATTAGGAAAAAGCCAAGATCGAGCCTGGGCAGGTTGCCAGTCTGTCACCGTGTTTTCAGAAAAGAGAAATTTTTTGTTTTGTTTTTTTATTTGTTTGTTTTTTAATTACTAGTTAATTTTATAATGCAAAGCTCTGCATTATCCCACAATTTTTTGACTTCATCTTCATTTTCTTTACCAAAACAAACTGGTGAGGAGACCTCGGGCTTTCATGTTTTTTTTTATGAAGGAAACAAAAATCCCACGTACAGTACAGCGTATCACAAAAGTGAGTACACCCCCCACAGTTCTGCAGATATTTAAGTATATCTTTTCATGGGACAACACAGACAAAATGACACTTTGACACAATGCAGCTGTTATATAAGCCGTGTGCAGCTTATATAACAGTCTAAATTTATTCTTCCCTTCTTCCCTCAAAATAACTCAATATACAGCCATTAATGTCTAAACCATGGAATGCTTTTCGACTCCTCCATGATGACATTCGAGACTTTGCGCTCCTCCACCTTCCACTTGAGGATGCCCCAAAGATATTCTATTGGGTTTAGGTCTGGAGACACATTTGGCCAGTCCATCATCTTTACCTCCAGCCTCTTCAATAAAGCAGTGGTGGTCTTAGAGGTATGTTTGGGGTCATTATCATGCTGGAACACTGCCCTGTGACCTCCGGAGGGAGGGGATCATGATCTGCTTCATTTTTTCACAGTACATATTGGAGTTCATGTGTCCCCCAAAGAAATCTTCAGTATATAAGCTGCACATAGACAACTTTTCATTGTGTCAAAGTGTCATTTTGTCAGTGTTGTCCCATGAAAAGATATACTTAAATATCTGCAGAAATGTGACAGGTGTACTCACTTTTGTGATAAACTTTAGTTCTTATTGCCTTATGCATCGTTAAGAAAACTATTATCATGAATTGGAAATTAAAAAACTGTTTGTGTGTTACTTCTAGACCACATTAGTCTGGAGAGAATGTCTGCCTCTTCTGAAAACCAATTGGCAAAACCAATTGGCTTTATTTGATTTTCTCTGGTTCCCATTGATCAGTTCCATGACTTAGTGGGGACCATTGGCTGTAGTCTCGACTCCCCATATGCCTTGTAGGTGTCAGGGGGTGGACCTTGGGGCTGCAGGCATCTGGTGGCTTCTTGGGGCTGGAGTGCTGTGGCTGCTGTTTTGTGGTGTATGTGTGGTGACTGGTCCCTGGTTGGTGGTGGTGGGGGCGCCTGGGTGGGAGCTGCCTCGCGATCTTGGGGTGTGGGGCCTGGGGTGCTTATGGGGGCAGATGCTGCCCCTGGGCTGAGTGGCCAGATCCCACTGTGATGGTCCAGGTGCAAGATCTGGGGCCCTGGTGACCTCTGTTGCCTGGTTGGGTCACAATGGTGGGGTGTGGTCTGTGCCACAATTTGGGCAGCTTGTCTCAGACTCAGGCCAGATTGTCTTGTCTCTTTGTCTGTTGTTGACTGAGGGGATATGTGGTGTTGGCGCGTGGTGTGCAGATGGGCCCCCAGATTTGGGGTGTATGTGACCTACGCAGCAAGTGTGCTGCACAGGTCACAGTGGGTAGAATCATTCATGTGGCCCAGGTCACCTCGGTCTCTCTCTGCCTGCTTCTGGCTTCCCGGGGGCATTGTTGTGGCTTCTTACCCTCATTATCAAGTACGTTTCATGACAAACACACACACACAACACACAGACACACACACACACACACACACAAAACACAGCTAGACTGTACTTTGTGTATCTGCATCTGTTTTTCTCTTGTTCAGTTGCTGCTTTTTTGTGTGTGTTTTGTTGCAGATACAGCAGCTGATGGTGCAGTGTGTTTTCTTCTTTTTTTTACCCATTTGTCTATCTTTTTGTCCCTTTTCTTTTTCTTTCCTCCTCCTTAAGAAAATAAGAAAAAAGGGTCTAATGATGTATCAGAAGAATTCCAGGTGACAGATGTCTCAACCTGTACCTGGTGGTACATATGACATCTCAGCTTGCTACCTGTTTCATCTACAGGAGCAGGACACCTGTCCTGAACCCCCACCCTCCAAAAAAGAAAGAATAAATAATAAACAAAACCAAAAAAACACAGAGCCATGATGTTCCTACCTATAGTATACTGTAAGTTTTCCATCTATTAGGCAACAAGTTGCACAAAAAAAAAGAGACGTTCACATAAAAACCTCCCTCATATCTCTTTTGACTAGATCTGAGTGTGAGAGACCAATATGAAACAGGATAAAGGGGAAATAATGTGCCAGCATTTCTCTAAAAGATAAAGGGCTAATGTGTCCTTCTAAGAGATGAGAGTGTTGGAACAAAAGCCTACAAAAACTGTATTCCTCTAGTCAAAGAGCTCCTCTTTTCAATGAAAAAGCAATATAGAAGATGAGGTGTGGCAACAGCTGAAATACATTTCCATTAGGAACCAACCTCCTTGAACTCAAATTGTGTGTTCTACTGTGCTTTTAAATTTTTCCATGTGAACGTGTCTCTGAGAGACAAAAAGGGACACGATGGAGAGAGAAGAAAATGTCTTTTTACATGTGTGAAAGGATACAGTAGATACGGGTTCACGAGGCATGCGTCGCCTATCAGATCCAGTTCTGGTGTGTTTAATCCTAAAATTTACACTCCAGTTCATTTTTTGAACTCACCCACTACCTGTAACAACAGCTGCTACCACCCACACCTAAGATAACAGGATTTGCCTCCATCAAACCTGTTTTATCATGACTCAAGCTGTATTACTGGGAGATTAGAGAGAGGCTTGGGGATTGAGCCATGAACCTTCCTGCTGGGCAAGCAGGTGAGTTTGCCTACGTGGCTCTGGGTTGGCCTTTTCCAAAACAACAGGACTAGACATGTTTGAAGATCCTGATTCTTGCACCAAAAAGAGGGAGAAAAAATCATTATAACCCATGATCTATGAAGCAAATCAATTTTCCTGTTAGTCAAAAAGTGCTTAAATAACCTTATTATAAAGAGCAGGTCCACAGTACACAGTGTATAACTTGCTTATAACAAAGTACAAGTAAACTGTCCCCCAAATAACTCTAGTATCACAAATCAGAATCTGATACTTTTTCTTTTGAGACATCATTTTGCATATTACTTGCAATACACACTTGAGTATTACCCTGCAAATCTGTTGCTAGCTTGGTGCATGTTTCATGGTCAAAATTCTACTTTCCAATTTGTGTTTCTATTTTACATTAAATAATGTTTCTGATTACAACGTGAGACACCATGGCGTTTGAGGTTTTGCAATCCTAAGCAAGCAATTCCTTCCTGCTGGGTTTAATTAGCTCCGATAATGTTGCTCCACACTTCCACATCCTTTGGAGGTCAAACAGAATCAGTCGGTTAATGGTATTCTGCACTAAACCCTCTGTCCCGACCAATTTCTGACCAGAGCTCTGAAACGTAATGATTCCAAATTAGAAACACACTGCAATCACTGTCAGAGGAGGTGCGTTTGTTGTGATTAATGCATAACATTACTTCTTTCACCCTCAGAGTTCATGTGTTTGGTTATACTCAACATGCATTTTCTTTTAGAAGATGTCCCTGTTTGTTTCTGTTCAGCCGTCACTGCAGTAGTTGAAACCAGTGCTTCTGACTGCATATCGCTCAATGTAAGTGGATTTATTTTGACTGTGCTATTAAGAACATGTATGCTGAGCTGTGTTGTTGTTTTCACTCCAGTTCTGATTCATGAATAGCTCCTCCTTTGCCAAGCTGTCATGGTCAAAAGCCTGAAATAGCAAAATAAATATTGTTTTAACTAAACATGTCACCAGCACGATGATGTTACCACCATGAAGACAAACTGGAAATTAAATCATTGCAATTGTACTGTATAATTTGCATTCAGTATGTAGTAAAAAAAAAGAACTTGTATCATTTTCCAATTTTGGTAGTTTTATTTGCTCCAGTTGGTCACTAACGACTCAAGGTGAGGGTCAACTCTTATTAGTGGAATCAATAATTATCATATTTTTTCTTTGTAAGCTGCAAACGTGTCTGCAAATCATGTGAAAACTGACCAGCTGACAAAAATTTCTTCAAACCTAATTTTATTCCTTTATTCTATGTGTTTGGTTTGTTTTAGTATTTAAAAACATGTATAACTTGTCAACGACTCCCTCTTTTGTGTCATTTTGAGTCTGTCTTGTATCTATCTCAGAAAATGCTGCGTTGTGATTTTGCTGAAATAACCAGAAATAAAAATAGAAACAATAGCTGTCTAGAGATGAGATGACAATAGGCTTAAATGTTGTTTCACAGCAAATTTTGCGAGTTTAAAATATGAAACTACGTAAAGTTTTCCATATAAATTTACTAAGGTCATGTTAGAATTTCCAGTTAAAAATGACTGAATGTTATGAGATTTGATTTAAAACATTTAGCAAAATAAGAGAGCTGAACAGAATTGTCAGAATGACTGTGCAGTAAAAACATTTCATAATCATCCTTTGAACAATGTAGTGACTATTTTAACTTCTTTAACCCAAGGGGCTGCCTTAGACATTTTAATGATGCATACTTTCAATTAATGTTTAGTTTGTTCATGATCAAAAGTTACATTTGTAATAATCCTTAGTTCAGCTTACCACCTAATTATTCCAGAAATGATTCATGAGTAAAATACAACAAAGCATTTTTGCTCACTAATTAGCAGCACGTCCAGCTGCTCTACTTTCTCCACCTGGTGGCTAGAGATGCAAACAGTTACTGTCATGAGATTTCAGGACAATTTGGCTAATTGTTGCTTAAAATTTTTTAAGTTATGATGGATTAAAGATAATTTTTAAAAATTGTTGTTCTTTGTGTACAGAAGAACACAAGTTTCTTGTTTTTAAGTAAGTTTGCATTAAAATATTCCATAACTCCAGCTGCATGAAACTTTCCTGTTCTTAATTCATGACCTATGATGAATTGAGTTTCATAGGTCCATCAAATGTCACGTACTGTGCAAAATAAAGTCTTACTCTACTAAAGATGTTTGATGAGAGGAAGGTTTTGGTAAAACAACTGCAATCCTGCAATACTGACAAATAAAAGGGTAACTGTTGTGATTGGAGGAACAGAAAATGTGAATGAGTTCAAGAGAACATGTATTTTAATTGGGAGAAATGCCAACTAATGTCCTGAAAAAAGACCCTAAAGCCTCTTACAGGCTCAGGGCCTCTGAATCATTCAGAATTCCGCCACAGGCGCAGCCCCCGGGCTTTTTGTATAAGCCAGTAAACAACACATGTTGTTGAAAGTGGCTTAATCTGATGGCTGATCACAGCATCTAGTTTTATTATCTACTGGTGCTGATGCAGACAGATGGCCAAAAATTGCATTCTTTGGAACCTCATGTGTAACATTTCATAATACAATAGCCACAAATTCTTGTTACATTACACACTCAGATTTGTATTTCCTGTATATGCGAGACATAGCACATTTTTTCAACTAGGTAATTAATCTGCACATACACATATTTTCACATAAAATCTGCATTGTTATTAATGCAAATGTGGCACAAATTCTTAAACAGATTTCCATCGAGGGCAATAAGAATGCCATAACCATCGTATGTGTTACCTAAATGATACTGATGAATGTAGCGGTAACATGGGCGTGTATATTCATACAAAATGACACTTCAAAAAACTGTAAAACATTAACCAAACTTCCTTTTAAATTTTTTGGGAAACGTCTGAGTGCGGACATTAGCAGTGTAGCATAAAGGACTATCATCTTGTTTGTACATTTCCTACAATACCAAGAGATTGGAAGTATTTCTTGCAGGCTGCTTGCATCACCTATAATCTGCACATTGGCACTCCCATAAGAATGATATGTCACTCAAAATAGATCACGGGCTTTGATAGTGAGTGTGTGCTCAGAATCAAGGCTATTGTATTTCATTTTATGCCTGTGAAGGTCAGGATGATGATGCTGGTGGCTTCCTCCTAGCCGAGGTTGTTATTGTGTGGTTAATCATGCACACATGAAACCACAATCATCATCATCATCCTTATGCAAGAAAAGGATGTCAAAACACGAGTTAGTCTAAACCACAGAGAAATCAGAAAAAAGTATTTTGACATAAGGCCTTTGTGTTGGCATCATCAAAGAGAATTACTGACTGTTTATAAAAGGCACAGTGGGTGAGGTGAAAAGCAAGAGATTTTTCAAAAGCTGGTTTTTCAACCCCCAGGGGTATCACAATTGGAGCTTCTGCTATGGAAATAACACCAAGAATGTGGTCTTTATTGTGAGTGCAACTGTGACACAATAGGTACAAAGTACATCATGTTACAGTACGGAAGCACTCTCTGAGCACAGGTGGGAGCACCCTCACTTGCATCTTAAAATAGCTAATTAATTCCTAATTACAAAATAAAATTGATATTTTCTGTAACAATTTCTTTGAAGGCAGTCCCAGGGCCAGTAAGTTTCCACTAGTAAAGTTTCCTTTTGGGAGGGTGTGTCCTTATTCAGAATTCATTACTTGACTAGAGATCCATGAACAGACAAACCCTGGTGTCTGGAAAGAAACCAAGTCCAGGGTCCACAAATTTAAGGTAAGCCAAATACAATTTATGTAGAAACCTGATTACCAGTATTAGGTACTCGTCCTTAAATCCTCAGCAGCTGACGAGGAAATGGAAACAGGTGTACAGATCCTGGCCACAGCTCCTGAAACCCACTTCCAGGCAGGGTCTCCTGGGGAGGGAATACCGGCCACATACAGCCAAGGAGGGAGAGAGAGATGGCTGGAACTGCCAGGCCATGACAATACATGGGACGCAACATACCCAATGTATTGTATTCTGTCTTATACAATAATAGGATATATACATGTAGGTAAAACATCAAGACATAGCACAAAATATGATGTTAAGTAAATCTATTTTAGGCACCACATATTTGCTTTTGTCTGTGCCGACTTCATCTTAGCTTCTTCTGCAGGAAAATGCATACATTTTCATACGCAATCATAATTTCATCAAACGTCTTGCTAATTTCTGCAAACTGTCTTCAGTCTGTCACTTTTTTGTTTTTAAGCAGACATTAACTACAACCCACTGATTAACTATTAATTATGCTTTCACTTATTTTCTTGGTCTAAGCTGGAAGCCAACCAAGTAAATTTATTTGAAACATCTTCAGAAAGCTGTGGGTGTGAAGTCATGTCACTTTATGTATGTCCTGTTTTTAACTAAGTACTATGCCCAAACAAATAAAAGCTTTTTTCTTTTCCTCTGTCAATGTATGTATTTTTAAAACGCGACACACGCTCCTGTAGCCAGGCCAAATCAATTAAAACAATATATTCTGAGCCAGAACTTAGAGAGGAAAAATTGACACTTCTGTAAATATGGTAGGAAGTTGTACAGAGGGCATGTCACAGTGATTTGAGAGTCTCTTTTTAACAGTTGGTATGAGTTGCAGTTTTTTTCACATAATAGGACACATGAGATGGACAGGAAAGTGACACTGTGCAGGTCTATCTGTGTCTGGGCTTTAAAATATTTTCTACTTCTCCAATACATCATGC
>VUQJ01020684.1:14575-36701 GCA_015108635.1 Andinoacara biseriatus | reverse complement strand
CTTGGCCTCCAGTAACACTGTGAGGAATCTTGGAGTCATTTTTGACCAGGATATGTCCTTCAAAGCACATATTAAACAAATATGTAGGACGGATCAATGAAAATGAGTTTCACGCGCTCACCTGTCATCTCTGATGCGGTAAAAGAAGCCGTAACCATGGTGCACCATGGGAGCCACAGCCCCCAGAACTGTTGTGTAGCCCACCAGGCTGGATGACAGCACAAAGTTACCCCCACCGCCACTGCACACACAAACACAGGTCAGTCACAGACAGAAATCTAATGCACTGCCTTACTTCACCATGATTATATTTACAGCAGTTACTCTGGAGAAGCAAATTTCTGGATATTTCACTTAAAAATTAAGATTCTGATTATGTGCTCAGAGGTTGTGTAAGAAGTCTGTATGACATAGAAAGGACTGTGACCTCTAGACACACTACACAGTGCTTCAGCTGCACTGTATGTGTAATGGTACCACATCAGTCATGAAATCACAAAGAAAGCCCGATTGAAAATACTGGTTTTAAGATTTGTACGTCTCCTCCAGACTGCACTTGGCCTCCATCTATTTAGACCCAGGAACTGCCAAACTAGTCCAGGCCCTTCTGCACTCATTTTATGGTCAAGTTCTCGGGGGCCAAGTGTGGTATGAAGGAGGGGGAGTTTTGTTTGACGTTTAAAAGATGTGCTGATTTTAGAGAGCAGGCACATTCTCTAAATATATCCACATTTATTTTCCCACTCTTAACTTATTAGCATTGTCTTATGCTCTGATACACCGATCACTGATATAAGTTCATTTAATTTTTCTTCTTTTTTCCAACAGGTTCAAAAACATAAAATAGTATATAATACATCTAGTATGACATACTAGATGTATGACATAAATCAGCTCTGAGTGCAGTACCTCTTTGCGTAAAGGGGATCCATAAATAATTCTGGAGTTGGCCGTCCCTCCTCCTTGGCAATAAGATACAGCCCCAGAAGATGCCTGTCAAAACCTGACAACAACATCACACAACCGCATGAAGTGTGGTGAAAAAAAATTCACAAAGAGACTCGAGTTCTAAAGCCATGTTGCACAAAGGCATTCTAGCGCTGGACTTTCTTTATTAATTCTCATCTGTGGATATTTTTCCATGGAAAAAAAATCTAAATCCAACATCACAATATAACCACAGATAAAGTTAGTTGTAATGTCAGCAGCCTTAGTTCGGTCAGCAAGTCCTGCTTAGGATTGCTGAAGAGCTAAACAAGTTTGTACAACAAATAAATGTAGATGTCAAACAAAAGCAGAGTTTTTAAATTGACTCAGAAGAGTCCTTTGGGTGATGCAGAGGCTCCGTTTTCCTCAATCAGGCCACAAAAAGTTAAGGCAATGAGTTTAATAATCGCAATAAAACTACCAGTGATCAGCATCGTTATTTTATTGATGACACCTTGGTCCTACCCCTTTATTTTGCACACTGCCAGTAGGGTAAGGTGTCCTGTTTCTTTTGAGAATGGAGCATAGAGGGTCACCTGGTAAGCAACATGACAGGTCCACCTCAATCCTCAGAAGAAACGGGACACTGTTTAGAAAGGTTGTTCTGACTGTTAAAAGTGCTATGCAAAAATCACCAAACTGAAATAACCTTGTCCTTCCTGTGCTTCGGCCATCAGATTGTTGTGTTTACTGAAGGCCGTCATCATGGCCTTCCTCCTGATATTATCCTGAGAGAAAAAAAAAAAAGTTTAGCTCAAATACGAGATTATTTCTTCTGTGATCTTCCTCGAACACTCACACACTCACAGTGCATGTGGGGTCCATCATGGCTTTACACCAGCTCACAGCCTCCTGGGTGCAGGGTCGCATCGTCTCCGTCCTGCCGTGATGAAACTTCCGTGTCATTGCTGTCTCATAACAACTTCCTGGCCTGAAAGAGGAAAGAAGATGCATTCAGGGTCATGTATTTCACTAAGAATAATATTAATAGTGTGTGTTTAACCAGTGTTTACTTCTTGTGCAGTCTGTAGTAGGCCAGCTGCATTGCCAGCTGAACAAAGGTGTCTGGATGGAGCTTCTTCTGTTTGATGGTGGCTTTACCAAATGCTGTGAAAGCGTAACACACAACCTGGAGGTCCTGTGCCTGTGAAACCAGAGTGGACCGTCACACAGCTGTGAACACTAAATCACCAGATTAAGTATTTTCTGCAGCATTAATCTCTTGTCCTTTTTGCAACAGTGCTGCATCTTACTGTTATATTTTAAGCTCTTTATAGATTTTGTATCATCATTTTATCATCGTCACCGTCTGATTGTAGTAGGCGAGACTCATAAGGGATCATTTTCTTCCAAAGAAGAGTCACATGAGCCTGAAGCAGAAAGCTCAGATAAACAGAGAAAGTAGATACCTGTTATCTTTGTGTGGGGTTTTGTTAAGCCTAGCTTTGTTGAACTTCGTTCACAGTACAACCCTCTGAGTAGGAGCAACACTACTTCTCTCAACACTACGTTTGTCTTTTTGTAAGTCTTTGTAAAAGCTTCTCAACATTTTCTTGACAGAATGATGTTTTCCAAGTTCATGGAAAAAGTTCAAGGAAAGTCTTCGACTACACAATCACAATGTAAGTGACTTTCACCAGGGTTTTTTTTGGTAGTATGATTTGACGATTGCTCACCGACTCGTGGTATTGTTTTCTGGCATGACTGATATCACTGATGATGTTTTCATCCACTGTGAACATCAGCTCTTCGGGGAGGTTTATTGGTCTGACTGCATCTGAGCCCTAAAAAGCAACAACATGCATGTGTGTGATAAAAAATTAAAGGAGTAATCAGTCATCAGTAATTTGTGGTTTGTTTACCTTCCATTTTCCCGCTGTAGCTTTGAGCTCCTGGTCCAAATACCAGCACAAAGACACCAGTACCATAGCATCATATGGTGCGTGCTGCAAAACGAGTGAAGTTTTTAATATATTAAAAACAGCTGATTTCAGTTGGACTGTATGTTTCCTGGACAAATCGATAGGTATGATTATCTTGAATCTCAAAGCGTGCAAATAAGCTTTGTACAAAGTAGCACACTCACATCACAAGTGGATCCGAATGTGCCATCTGAGAACACTATTGAATTGTACGATTTGTCGCCCCAGCGGATGGTAGGGTTGCCTGTGAGGGCTTCTGCCGTCAACTGCACTCAAAATGTAAAAAAAAATGAGGCAATAAATAAATCAGACACAAGTCTTTTTCTCGAAACCAGAGCAGGATTTAAATGGCGAGCCATATTTTAGACGTGTGCAGCCCGTACATTTGTGTAGTTCTCTGGGGTAGAGTAGGGTTTCGTTTCGTCAAGGGAAATGACAAACAAGCTGCTCTGTATGGTCTCCAGGATGGTTTTATTGTGTGGATCGATGCTTATTAGATGCTCCCTGGCCTGCAGAAATAGGAAACAAAGTACTAATTATGAGATATGCAGCAGTAACATGAGACCTTCTTCACAAACTTGCACCATCATCTGCTTCCCATTTTTCCAATTCTCCAAACATGAGCACCCCTACCTTCGCCCAATGAGTCCTCTCTTCTGAGGTGAGTGCAGCCACTCCATCTCCCTCTGGCTCTGAGTCACAGCGCTGCTTCACATAGCTCAGCTGCCTGCAGGTTAACACACACACACACACACACACACACTGCATCAGGCTTGTTTGTTTTCCACTCTGCAGAGTTAACAAAATTATACATGACATACGGAAGTGGAAGCAAATGAATGGATGGATTGGGTGATGAGTGTGGACAGCTGCCCATATAGATGAGCTTGTTAACTGAAGCTAGCAGCAATGAAGCAATTCAGTTATTTTCTTCTGTACTGGCGGTGGTACAAAAAACACTGGCTGCACTCATACTGATCAGCCTCGTGCAGCTCAGCACTCTAATTTTAGCCTTAAGGTGTAAGATTGCCTGATGGCCCACAATCAGAGGTATAAATAGCAAAAATAAAAAAAACAGATGTAAAACAAACAGAAAATGTTTTAGACTTTAGACTTTATATTAAATTATATTTAACCAATCCAAACTACCCATGGAGCCAAGAATAACAGCCCAGGTAGGGGCCTAATGTTTTTCTGTTGGAGTTTATTTTTTTAAAAAGTATTCTTAAAAAAAAAAAAAAAAAAATTTCTTTATACACCTAAAAAGTTTTCCTCATCATGTTTTATTTTTCTTTCCAATTGTTGCCCTATTATTTGTCTTCGCAGCTGCACATGCTGTAAAAAACTTCCAGCATACTGAAGCAGAAAGGAACACCAAACAGATCTCTACAGATCTCAACGATGTGTCACACTGACTGGTGGATGAAGAAACTTTCTGGTGCAAACAGATTAGTTGCTCGCAGTAGTTTTCTGTACGTGACTCAAGGGGCTCTTATGGCAAGTTGAGGCTGGCTCCAAAAGGGAGAGAATACCCACAGAATCCCATGTTAAAATGTCCAGCATTAAAAAGCATGTTTTTGTACCAGTCTGTAAAAATGGATAAAAACTAGCATTGGGGGCGTGGCGGTGATGATTAATGTCCCCTGAAATAGTCAGCTGGTGCCGAACAGAGTCTGTGCATTGTGGGTCTTTTCTCTCTGTGGTTTTCTTACTGTGGTAAAATAACTGCAGAAACCTTTTTATGATGAGGTGCTTTTCTTTAATCACGACACTTCTTCATTTATATATAAATGCAGTGCGTCATGAATAATTTGGCTAAAATATTTACTCCATCTTTGCATCTATGACTTTGCAACTCTCTGTCCTTCTCTCTGTAGAGAGGATGCAAAAAAGCGGTCTAAGCTGCCATGGTATCCAAATGCATCCATGCCCTGCCTGCTCCTCAGAAACACTGCTAATCCATCCAGCATGTTTTTGGGGGTAGTTATTGGAGTATTGATCAGAACGCTTTATAAAATTTTTCTTGTTTTACTAATAAAAAAATAAAAAAAGTGGTACTACTGCTTCTGTTAGACTGTCTCTTGGATACAAGGTTTCAAATCAGTGTTCTATTCTCAAGTGGTGTGTTTAAACTTTACCTGAGAAGTTCTGGGGGAGTGAGGATTTCTCCATCACAAAGTGCATCAAATGTGAATATCCTCCCACGGCACATCACTACCAAATGGGAGGGGCACGGACCCTCATGCTCTGTGATACAGCACAGCATGTGCATTACATAACAATGGCAAGCATGCAGGAAAAGAGGGTCAAAGTGCTGCAAGTGAATCTGAAGTAAAGATAAGAGCAGAGTTTATTCTACCTGTCTTGAAGTAGTTTTGAATGGTGTCCTTCTTTACTCCAGGTACTTTACAGGTGCAGAAGAGCATTCTGAACTGGTCCATGTCTAACGGTGATTTGTCTGCTTTCTGAGGAGCCAGTCTCTCCCTAAAATAGACAGGGACAGAGAAAGATTTTAATGTATAGTGCCTTTGTCTAAAAAAGTAGTGCAAACATCCTTCAGCACAGCTTTAATAAATGTGTCTGTCTTACGTGCGAAGCAGGTTCCAGTACTGCAGTGTGTGCCATGTGATAATACTGGCCCTCTGCAGGTAAGTTCCTTCTGCAGGTGGCCAGCAGTGCTCCAGGTAAGGTGCTGGTCCGCCAAAGTTCACATTCAGCTGAGAGGGGATGCGGGTCTCCAGATACGCCGTGTCCAGCCACCATTCTTCCAACTGGAGAATAATGCAAACAAAAACAACCCCAAACAGTCAACCACACACACATGTCTGCAAAGGAGACGTTAAAGACAAACACAAGGCTTTTATAGCTCACACACCCAGTTCTTCTTTGTCTTGGCTCTTTGCAGGAGTTTCTGGTGCAGCTCCTGGCCAACACCCGCTTGGAATTTCCTCACAGTGTCCTCTGTAGATTTAAGCTCTTCATCAGATGCGAACGGACGAACTGAAGCACAATGAAGTGAAAACATGGCGATGCAAAATTAGTCTCTGTTAAACAAGAGCGCCAGCTTCTGGTCTTTATCACTCTTTGTTCTGATGTAATAATTGCTTGTGAAAACAACAACAAAACATTTCAGTATCCATTAAAATCTTGAATACACTTACTTATTCAAACAATTCTTTATTTTTACTTCTTCTTTTTTTTTACATTACAACAACTTTAAATGAAATGATGTTGAGAAAAATGTGTAAAAGCATGAGTGCTTTATTTTGATTCACACTATTGGAACACTATTAACCAGTTTCAGGAGCCTTTTAAAAGCTACCAAATGATTATTATTTTTATTTTATTATTTTTTTTGCCTTCTTAACGTGTCTGAGGCCATGAGCTTTTGTCATGAAATAGTATTGGTATTAAAAAAAAAAAGTCCTCAAGCTACTCTTTTAAACAATATTACAAGAAGAACCAGTCAGCTGAGAAACAAAAAACTCAGCATTACTTTAAGGGCTGAAGGTCAGTCAGTCTACAACATTTTTAATATGTGCAATATTAAAGGTTTCCAAAAACGTTCAAATGTTGGGATGAAACTCATTAGGACCACCCTCGGAAATTAAGACGAACAGATTTAGCTGTTAACTATAATCTCAGGCAATCAACCCCAAACACACCTAATCTAAATCCAGCTGAGTTTAACCGAGTTGCTTACGTTCTGCCTGTTGGAAAAGTTAGGCTGATGACCACATTATGCAGCTGGTTGAGAGAGTAACGAATCCTAGTCCTCCTTAGGACCAGTGTAGACATGGGTGAAAACACAGGAAACCTAAAGTCTGGTTTAAGTCAAGCTATAGAGTCACTGTGGTTGTGAGCACTGGGTAGTGACCGAAAAAATGCGATTGTAGATACAAGAGGTGGAAATGAGCTTCCTCCCGAGGGTGCCTGGGCTCTCACTTTGAGTCAGGGTGAGAAGGTCAGTCATTTGTTAGGAGCTCAGAGTAGAGCTGCTGCTCCTCCACACTGAAAGAAGTCTGCTGAGGTGGTTGCTGAGGTATGTGACCAGCATACCTCCTGGGCACCTCATAGGTGAGGCGTTTTGGCCATGTCCCACTGGGAGGAGACCCCAAGGTAGATCCAGGACATGCTGAAGAGATTACGTCTCTCAGCTGGTTTGGTGACAGATAAACTGGAGGAGGTGGCCGGGGAGAGGGAGGTCTGGGTGTCTTTGCTTAGACTGCTGCCCCATGACCAAGATAAGCACCAAAAAAAAAAAAATTTAAAACAGGGGTGGATGTATGGATGGATGCAGAAAACACTTATGTATCTGTTTCCCAAGTTTTGACTTTAGTGTACATAAACTTGTTATAAAACACATACCTATATATTATAACACAGCGTGATTCCTGCTACATTTATATCCTCATGGAAAATGACACAATTTTGCAGTTTTGCGTCTGTACAGCACTACAGTGGATTTTAAATCAATGAATCAAGATGTCATTGAAGTGCAGATTTTCAGCTTTAATTTGGTGGCTTTTTGGAAGCATTTTGCCTTAACTGTTTAGGATTTACAGCCATTTTGATAAACTATAAACTCATTTTCAGAGGCTCAAAAGTAATTGGAATATTTACTGACAAGCAGTTTGATAGCCAGGCGAGGTGGGTATCCTATGAATTGAAAATAAATTATCACTGAATTATGGCAAAACAAAATTCAGAATGTTTATCAATACTTGTTTTTTAAAATAAGGCAAAATTATGATGAATGATGTTGAAATAGAGTATATGAAACCAGATTTTTGGGTGTGATAATTGACTATAACTAAAAAAAGTTTTTAAAAAAAGATTGAAATCTCTTAGAGGGGTAAACTTGTGGAGTAACTATGACTGATGTGTTTTTCACTGTGTAAATTTAAAATCAGGGGGTAAATAAATATAATGATAAAAAAAAAAGGTACAGTATAATAACCACTGTTTATGTTGTTTTTGTCTTAGTTCAATGTTTATTCTTAATATTATATCATCTTTGGTGTTTGTTTTGGTGAAATCTAGTTACAAAAGTGGTGCCATTTACAATATGTTGCATGTAAAAAGGGTAAGTGTGATAAGCTTAAGCATTTACAACTTTTAAGTCAATAATTTGTCAACATTTATTTGTAAAGATTTACAAACATTTATTTATAAAATGTCTATGTTGGAAAGTTTTGAAAAAAATAATAAAATGGCTAAATAAATAAATAACCGTATAGCTAGAATCACAGACCAGATCACTGACTTTGATATTTGGTTAATCAAAAACCAGAGAGCAGAGCAGCTGTACCTTTGACACAGATAAGTTTCAAACAGATAGGATACACTGATAGTTGAAGGTCTCGTGTAAAATATTTACAAAAGCCTGGAAACTGATTAACTCTGTGACAGCAGGCATCCTACCTGCATCCAGGTACTTAGAAAGGCTGCTCTGCAGTGAGGGGAGAGGCAGGGGCGGCAGACTGTTTTGGTACTGGAAGGTCCGCTCCGGCAGAGACTGAGACAGCTGATTGGCCATTTCTTCTCCCTGTAAGATAAAGAAACATTACAGTGATATGAATCAGAGCCTGATCGTTATCTATATCATTGGTATCATAGGGTGTGAACTCATAATATAGAAGCACTCTGATAAGACTTATTCTTCTTTGTTTTTTGCTGATACAGTTCCCAAACAGCAAATGATTCATATAAATATGCATAAAAAGCCAAAAGCAGTTTTACATAATAGGCAGTTAGTTTTGCTTTGAACAGATAAGACTTTCCCCCCTCTTCATTCAGATTTCAGATCTGGGCCCCAAAGATTTTGCATATTTAAGTCCACAGACTTCACATACAATTTTTACCATGCAAGTATATATTTGATGAACACAAAACATTTTTAAGTTAATTATACAACATTTAAGCTGTGCATTTCAATGCATTTTACCTTCAACGACCATCTTAACTGGTACTTAAACAGCTACACACCTGGATAATCAGTTGATAATATTAATAGCGTAATTTAAAGCCTTCACTATTTCACTTTAAAGTAACAGCTTACAGATTTGGATCACTGGGGTCCAACATTTGTTACAATTTTCAGATAAAAACACTGAAAGGACTAGATTTGAAACAACAGTAAGGCGGTTTAAACCCACACATGACAACTCAGCAGGGAAACATAATGGCATATGCTATCCTACACAGATATATCTGGCAGCTTTAAAGGAGACATATCGTGAAAAATCCACTTTTTTAGCCTTTAAATAATTTTTTTGAGTCTCTAGGAGTGCAGGAAATTTAAATGTATTCTCTCCCGGTGCTGCGTAGATATTCTTTTTGGGTCATTATTTTCAGGCTGTTCGGTTTTTTATCTGTTACGTCAGTATTTGCCGTGGAACTACTAAACAAGGGCACGGACTTCCGGCTAACACTTTCACGAATCCTCCCAAATCCAGCGATTTCGTAGTCCAGTTCAGTAATACTGAAGTTGCAAGTACACAAGTCAAAATGTTCAGTTGTTGGGTAAACCCACACAATTCCTTACATCGTCCCCCGGCATCAGAGCCTCCAAGTTTCTCTGCCGGTAGCTAATCGTATAGCTGCTATCAAACTACAAAAATGACCGGACGGGGTGGAGTGGAACCCTCTACGATCTGGAGGGAGAAGTGAAATGTCTCATTCACATAAAGAGACGCACCAAAACAAGTTGCACTAAGACGCGCCTCAGAAAATGTGTAAAAGAGGTCTGTGGAGCTACAATAACGAGGAATTCAGACCAAAGCATTGCAGTTCTACTTTATATAGACCACAAGTGAACGATTTACATATGAAGGATTTAAAAGTATGATATATCCCCTTTAATAGGCTGTGTTATGCATCTGAACAGGCTCAGTAAATCCTAAGCTGCACTATCAGCACCATATTTAGCATAAATAAAGACTATAAACTACGTCTTTATTCAGATAGATAATCGGCTGTTTATTATCCATTCAAAACGACCAAACTGTTTACAATAAACAGGTAACACCGAGCTGATAGACTGTACTGACTCGTCTTGCCTTGGTTTAATGTCAAGTGCAACAACAATGTTGACGAGCAGCTCCTTAGCTCACTTTAACAGCACTATGAACTGTTATCTCTGTTAGCTCACCTTCTGCGGGTCTGAATGCTTTCAGCGGAAGTGAGTGGACAGATGGATAAATAGATAGTGCGGATTTGTTTTCTTTTATACGCCGGAGTAGCAACCGTTCAGTGCGCTGTTGTCCTGGACTGCAGCTGCAGCTCTTCACCTTTACCCCACTAAACCATAGCCTCTGGCCAGCCCGGAACACCTTACTGCGCATGCGCATACTGTTGCCCTGGCTTGAATTACTTATGAGTTGAAATAATGAGTCCTTAAGAGTGAGCCACACTGCAACAGCGTGAAGGGTTAGAAAGATTATACCTGAAAAAATATGTAAGTGGTGCTCACTGGTCACTATATTAGGTACACGTGTTCCACAGTTTCTTTAACAAGTATCTAATCGGCCAATCAAATCACTGAAGCATGTAAACATGCTCAGGATGACCTGCTGAAGTTAAAACCAAGCATCAGAATGAGGAATAAAGGCGATTAAAGTGATTTTGAATGTGGCATGGTTGTTGGTCCTAGATAGGCTGGACTGAGGAACTGCTGTTCTGATGGGTTTTTCCACACATACATCTCTGAGGAACACTAAGAAGAGCATCTCTGAATGCAGATGGGCTACAGCAGCAGAAGACCACATGGCTCTTGTCAGCTAAGAACAGGAAACTGAGGCTGCAGTTTGCTCAGGCTCACCAAAATTGGACAACAGAAGATTGGAAAAATGTTACCCGGTCTGTTGAAACAGCGCTAAAGCATTGATCCATCCTGGCTGCTGGTGGTGGTGTATAGTGGGGGGGATATTTTCTTGGCACCCCCCCTAGTACCAACTGATATTTGTTAACACCACTGTCTGCCTGAGTATTGTTGCTGACCATGTCCTTCCTTTTATGACCACAGTGTACCCACACTTTTGATGGCAGCTTCCAGCAGTATAACACTCCATGTCACTATCTCCATTATCTCAAACTGGTTTCTTGAACTTGACAGTGAGTTCACTGTACTCAAAGGGCCTCTGCAGTCACCAGATCTCACTCCAGAGCACTCTTGGGATGTGGTGGAAAAGAAGATTCATGTGCGACTAACAAATCTGCAGCAACTGTGTGATACTTTCATGCCAATATGGAGCAAAATTTCTGAGGAAGGTTTGCAGCACCTTGCTGACAGTGCACCATGAGGAATTAAAGCAGTTCCAAAGGCAAAAGGGGGTCCAACCCAGCACTAGCTGTGGCTAATAAAGCAGCTTGTGAGATTATGTAACAATACCACGGCACATTTAAAAAAACAAAGGGGAGCTACAGCATGTAAAACAATGCAGTGACTTGGAACTCATTTAAACTTTACATTTAATTTAAAATACAACAAACAATTAGTTTTAACAGTTTTTTTAAACTATTTTTGATGACAACTTATAAGTTGCAAATGAGCTGGAACATTAGTTATTCCAACAGCATGGCTCCATAATGTAATAAAATAGCTCAGATGTTAAACCAAGCAATTCTGGAGTCTATCCCAGCTGTCATAGGGCAAGAAGCTTTTTTCTAAATATGAAATCAAATGTATTTTTTTTTAATTATTGTTATTTGTTAATCACTTTCATGTTTCATACACGAGTTGATAAAGACAGGCTCACTGCACACATCAGAAAGCAGCTATCCTTAAGAAGAGTTTTCATGTGCCCCAGATGTGCCTCCAATCTAATGGTATATCCTGTATAATGACAATAAAGGCATTCTATCCTATTCTATGTGATCACACAAGATAGATCAAATTTTTGCTACTGATCCTATTAAGTACTGATACTTGGACACCATTATATGTAATGCAAATAAATAAATAAATAAGGAAAAACTCAACAATCACACTATGATACAGTTATATTTATATATATATATAGTTCTTCCAGGTAGGAAGCATGAACCACTGTGAATCATTTCACCTGCCCCCCTTTTTTTAAGGGGGGGGGGCAGTGTGCTTTTGAGTATTAGATCAAAGTTTAGTTCCAGGTAAGAAAAATCTTTTACATCTTTATACCTGTATCTTAATCAAAACATTTTGTAATCGCCCTGACTGTTTGTACTGACCATCGTTAGTCTTCTACCATAATTTTAACATAAGTGATGAGGAATAAAACCTAAAGTCCTTCTTCAGTGTAAAGACATCAAAAATCTTTAACAGTCTTCTGTTGTTCATCACAGTTTATTGTTTCTTGACTTGCAAATATGTCTCGCTAAGAAGGACACAAGTAGTGCCAACTGAATGCAAAGAAAAAAAAAGTCAACCTCCGAATAAAAAAATAAGCACAAATGAGACAAAGACAAACATTGCAGAAAGAGGTTTAATTTTCACATTTGTTTGCTCACATTGCTCCAGTATTTAAATTGTCCTCTTTAGATTCAAGTTACAGATCTAAGTGCAGTATGCAGTCTATATTACAATTAGAAAGGTTAATATGGTTAATATATTAAAGGCTGCATAGAAATTATTAAAATGCAAAAATCAATTGAACTATGTAAAAAAAAAAAAAAACAATCAAGGAAAGACATTTAAAATCATATTATTGCAGATAATTATGGCCTCTGAAAGCAAAAGGCTGCTTTTTAACTAAAGAGCAGCTTTCTTTTAGTAACTGAATTACTAATTAGTAGTCTGGGTTTCTCCCCCCATCACTGCTGCCTCTGCAGTTTATGAAAGTCTCACAGCCCGTATTTGCCGATGACTTCTTTAGCCTGTGTGATGTAGGCTGACATGGCATCATCCTTGGACATTCCTGAAACAGTTAAAATTACAAATGATTTGCGATAAAATTTTTCACATTTGGATTCATCTCTCCATCAGACCTGTTGCCTCTGATTTTCACTCCAGTTCTTGTGTAATCTGGCATACCGTTTCCTTTACTTAAGAATGGCTTCTTGACAGCCACCCTTCCACTGAGCCCATTTCTGATGAGGCTTCAGTGAGCTGTAGCTGGATCAACTGAGGGGCCAGACGCATCTTTCAGCTCCTGTGTCAGGTCTTTACTGGACTTTTTTCCTGTTTCTTAAGGAAATGACTTTCAGATACTGTTCATCTGCTGCAGATAGTTTTTTTTAGGCCTGATACTTCTTCTTTTGTCCTCCACGTGTCCAGTGTCCTCACAATTTTTTAAGTACACACTGCCCACATATGCCATGTTTCTGGCTAATAGCTCTTTGGGAATTACCTTGTTGGTGCAAAAATACTATTTTATGTCTGTCTGTGTTATCTTTGGAATTTTTCCTAGATTCAACTGAAGAAATCGGAACAATTCATGTGTTTATGCGACAGGCTGCTAGTAACACAATGTTTAAAGATGCAATTTAAAATGGATTATTTGCTAAGTTGTCTGTTATGTGCAAACATAACACCAATTCATCCCTTGAGTTAGGTTTTCATGCTTGAATGATTCACAGTTCAGTGTTAACTTAAAAACAAAATTCCTCTGAAAATGATCAGGAACAAGGACTGGACTGAAAATGAGTGAAAACGCAGCCAATGAAGAAAAACTTTGAACGAAAGCCTGAAGAACTATTACTCAAGACCACTTTAAAAATTAAAAGACAGTCTGGCTTGATACTTTTGTACAGTATTGTAATCATCTGTTTTAAGTTTTGCACACACACAATAAATAAGAATCTGACACAACACCGCTCTCCTTCCAAGTGTTTAAAGAGCCAGTTAGGAAGAGTGAGTGCAGGGAATGGCCGGACATCCTGTTAGATTCTTATCGTCGTCACGCGTCATCCAATAGTGGCACAAGTGTCATATGCTCCGCCATCCTCTGCATCCTTCTGTATTTCACTGTCTTCCACTTGCTACACAACTGCACATCCTCAATCCTTTTGTCTGACATATTTCTGTATGACCTATAATCTGCAAAATGACTCAGTTTTAGCACCCTTGGTTAAAGTGCATGTTTACTTTTACTAATTTTTACCCATGCACGACTGCAACAAGCCTCGAATTCTGTTTAACAACCACATGATTTCCTAACTTGTTACCTTTCCTGGACTCCCAGGCATCCCACTTGGCCTTTCCTTTTAGGTCCAGCATTCCTGGTCTCTCTACAGTTGTGAAAGCACACAGAGAGGAGGACATGTTATGAATTTAGTGAACGCTTTATGGGAGTGATTCAGTTTCTCTGCAGCGGGTCCTACCAGTGTTAATGTCTCCAACAAGTGCCTGTTTATAAAGGCCATACAGGACCAGCAGCTCCTCGTCTGTGGGCTTTGTCTTCACCTTCTTCACATCCTCTGCCACCTTCTCGAAATCTGCCTGCAGGTGACATAAACATTTTATATTTATGATTAATTATTTGGAGCATAAGCAGTGTGTTTGCAATGGCAAAGCACTGGAGTGCAAGCTTTTTTCTTTTTGCAAAGTCGACCAGATAAAACAATGCAGTGCAGCAGGAACGTAAAGTAATTACAGCTTACAAGAGAGTGTGCATATTAATTAGTTGCATGCACTGAATAAGAAATCTGAGTGTGGTATTCTAGACACGGGGCAGTCCTGGGAAACCGATTGTTACACAAGTTGGGGAGAAACAATAGGCTTTTATATGAGACTAGTGCTTGTACGCCTACTCAAATAATCTGCTTTTCAAAGGATCTGGGACATAGCATAACTGATAATTATAGACCACAGGGCACCTTAGACACCTAAAAACCATTTAACTCTTTACTGAGCATGAATTTAGATGTAACTCAAATATATAAAAGATTCATCTCTGGATGCTAACCACGTTTATGTCCACATCTTCTCATTTCAGATAGATCCAAACTCTGCAATTTTCAATCCCCCGTCATGTTTTCATATTTTCTTTTTCTAAGCAGTCAGTAAATATATTAACTGTAAGCGCAGCATCAGGACCACTGAGACAAGCGGATTAAAACGTTTAGGCTTGATTTTCCTACATCCACCCTCCACACACTGTCAAAGATGGATGACACCGCACACAGAAGACGGCGTGAACCAGAACCGCTGTCCGTTTCATGTCGAGTACAAAACAATCTTGTAAAAACAACAACAAAGAAACGCAGTATTTTACCTGAAGCGTCATCTTATAGGTGCGGCAGGGTAGCGCAGATGAATGTCCTGCTCTGAAGGGTTTTACGCAGCAGTAAGTGCGGCACAGCTGACCGATGCACTATTGAGGCCTGCAGAGGAGGGAGCAGACAGCTGCGGAGGAGCTGATTGGCTGCCTGTCACCTTCACTCACAGCGACACACTCTCACACATGCAGTGCAATAACGTGGGGAATACGGTGTACAGTACTACGCTACTTAGTCTGAGCAGTAAAATTTTTATGGAGGGTCAGATGTAATACGGCAATAAATGTAGGGCGGATATAGTCACATCTGTTCAGCTGAATTAACACAACCTCAGTCACAAAATTTTACTGTTTCCTACAGACAACCCCATAATTAAACTAATTAATAATTTATTACAATAATGAAAAAAGCCTACTTTACATTTTCTATGCTTGTGTACTTTTGCTCAAGCCAAACCATCATCAATATGGGACTTGCACTTTTCTCTTCATTGGCTCACACCAGACCCTGTAGTGTCATAATAGAGTCATAAAAAGTCAAAGTGAGCACTGTGCCTTTATTTTAATAGCAATCCCGCCGCCTCTTCAACTCGTCTTTGGGTGCATTTTGCCGGCTGTGATAATTTGTGTGTCATGCTGTCCTTCTAACGCTGGTGGGCGCTGTGCGCTTTTTTAAATAAAGTTATTTAAATTGAAACAAAATGGCAGCGCCCTGTGTGTCTCTCATGCAGCTGGGCTGAAGCTGTAAAGACAACAAAAAATTTAAAGAGGACAAAGAGAAATGCTTTAGCGCCTTCAACTAACCAGGTAACGGTGTTTGTGTTTGCCTGGTTTGTTTTTAATCCTTCTGCAGAAGCGTAAAGTTTTTATTACAGAAGAAGATTATCTGAAATGCAATGAAATTTCACTGAGAGCGCAATAAATATAAAATAAAAATGTTTCCGTCAGATAGGTGAACATTCCCCTCAGGTTTAAAATCCCCCGAACCCAAAACTGATCTTATCAATCGATAATGGGGTGTTTGTTTGTTGATACTTTGGAATATTATTTGATTTTTTTAAAAATATGACGACTGCTTTTGTGGCTGCGATATCAGTCTGTTGTTTTCTTTTATGTACTCATCTGAAAATGTGATTTATTCCTTTTATTCCCGTTGTCCAATGGCTATTTGAGCTACTGTTCCCTTCCTCTCAGCTCTCTCCTCTGGCAACAATAAGGCAGTTTCACCCAGAGAAGTGAGGCTCACTGGCTTTTTTCTTTTTCAGACCATTCTCTGTAAACCCTAGAGATGGTTGTGTGGAAAAATCTCAGCAGATCAGCAGTCTCTGAAATACTCAGGCCACCTCATCTGGCAGCAACAACCACTGGTTCAACAGGATGCTGCCATGTGATTAATTACATTAGTAATCAGTTGAATGGGTGTACCTAATGAAGTGTCCGGTGGGTGTATGTCTGCCAGGCCCTATTGTTAAAGCAGTTTTTCCTCTCTTTTGTTACAGTGTGTGTTATATGCTCAGAACAGTCATGGCAACTCCCAGAAAGCTGACTAAAAAGGAAGTCAAAAAGCAGACTCCAGCCAAGACTTCCTTCACCTCACCTTTTGCCCCCAAATGGAACCCACTTCCCCAAGAGGACATGCATTTCATCCTGAAAACTTTGAAGGACAAGCTAACCTCCACAGGTCTGGAGAAGAAAGAAGTGAAAGTGTTTCGCCCATGGCGGAAAAGGAAAGGCAAAAAACCTGATGTTGCCTTGGAACCTGTTCCTCAGGTGAGCCAGGACGCACAGACAAGTGATTCTTCCAAAAACGGCTGGACAGATGTGGTAGCCAGACGACAGCTGGCCATCGGCATCAACGAGGTGACCAAGGCTCTGGAGAGGAATGAGCTCAAACTGCTGCTCGTGTGCAAGTCTGTCAAACCGAAACACATGACCAATCACCTGATAGCTCTGAGCGCAACCAGAGACGTGCCAGCCTGCCAGGTGCCTCGTCTGAGCCAGAGCCTATCAGAGCCGCTGGGGCTGAAAAGCGTGCTCGCCCTGGGGTTCAGACGGTGCTCCTCCAGAGAAGATGAGGTGTTTACTGACACTGTTGATGCCATTAAGCTCAGAGTACCTTCACTGGACTTAGCATGGCTGCCAGGTGCTGTACCTGGAGTCACACCTGAAGAACCCATTGCCATGGAGGAGGAGGAGGAGAAATGTGGTGAAACAAGGGGACAAAAAAGAAAACTGGAGAGTGAATCTGAGGAGGTGACAGAGTCTCCATCCTCCTGCACTCTGCAGCCGCTCCAAGTGAAGAGAATTGTTGCGAACCCTGCAAAGAAACGGAAAGAAAAAACAAAGAAATAGCTGCATAGTGAAAAATAGACTTTAAGGATGGTTTATTTTTGTATATATTTGGTTTTGTTTATTTTGTAAACTAGGCTGGCTTTAGTGATGATCACTCAGTGCTTATGTCCTCAGACTGGACATAACAGGATTATTTTATATAAAGATGCTCTGAAAGCCTAAACAGCCAAGCATTTTATTTTAATTTTAATTTTAGTTGTTTGGTTTATGTACTGTTATCCGATTAAATATGCTCTGACTGAAGTTTGAACAAAAGTTTGTCCACAATTAGAGCAGAATGTTTGTGAGAATAGGCTACCTTTCACAATATAAGTCCCAATATTCATGCTACATTGAAACTGTAAAGCAACAGGTGTACTGGGGGTAAAAAAACTTAAAATAAACAGTGTTGGATTTACAGGAATTTCTGCAGTTTGCATTCTTTAAAATAACTTGGTTTGACATGACTATGATATGACTTTTTAAATAGAGACAATGAGTTTCCAAAAAACCCCAAAAAGACAGAAAAATATTTTTTTAAATGTCCCTGAGTGTCTTTATCGGGAACACCAGAGCAATCCAATTGCAGCGTAACCAAGTCTCCTTGGAACCACAAGTAGGCCAGCAGTCTGAGAGCCAAGTGCTCCATTGGGGTAATATTGTACTGTGAGGTCTTTAACATAAGATCGGGCCTGATTATTCAAGACCTTGTATGTGAGAAGAAGAATTTTAAGTCTATAAGTTTATTCTAGATTTAACAGGGAGCCAATAAAGAGAAGCCAATATGGGAGAGATGTGCTCTCTCTTTCTAGCCCCTGTCAGGACTCTAGCTGCAGCATTTTGGATCAGCTGAAGGCTTTTCAGGGAGCTTTTAGGACAGCCTGATAATAATGAATTACAATAGTCCAGCCTAGAAGTAATAAATGTATGAACTAGCTTTCCAGCATCACTGAGCTGAATGAGGCGTGTACCTCCTCGTGTTACCAGTAGAACAGAAGATTGGTGTTTAGCCATCTTTCCTTGTTTCACTGTGTTGCACAGTGAACCTGAACTGTACCTGTTGTCAGCGGCAGCTGGATTGAAACATAGCTTTGCTGTCAATAAAAGGCCAAATATCTTCAGGCGTTAATAGCAGCTTGCCATGTTAAGTGTCACATTAATTTAGGGCACTCTTGGTTTAATTGTTAGATGCTTTTAATTTTTATTCTGTTTTGTTTGTATGACTCATTAAAAGCCATTTGGAACAAAGCACTTTTATTTTATTTTTTTATAACAAATTGTTAGAGATTTTCTTTTGGGGACTATTTGTTAGCCACTAAATGTTGAGGCACAGGGAGTGTGTGTGTGTCCTCCTGTAATTGTTTAAGAGATTAAAAAAATATGTCATTGTCTAATTTCTATCATAAAACCCATAAAATAAAAGCCAACTAATAACAGTACTTGTAATTGTATTAGAATAGTGTTTGACCACATTATGAGGTAATAGTACTATTTTTACTCATGTAAATAACTGTTATTTAATACATAAAAACCCTGTAAAAATGCACAATATTTCATGAAGATTTAAACCTAAAACATACGTATTTTAATTTACCGTCCCTTAAAAATACAGAATTTTTCTATAATTAAAATATGGAAAATTTCCATATTTGTACAATTTTTTTTTAGAAAATTGTACATTTCTGTTTTTTTTACTGCCTTTTTCCAGGGCACCAGCTGCTGTAATATTTTCCATATTTTTAAAAAACAGAAAATTATTTTTTTAACTGTTTTTTTGGCACCCCACCAGCCAAAATATTTGCTTTTTTTTTTTTGCAGTGTTTGTATTTACAGGGGGCTTAGCAGACTGAATGAGTATCACTGCACTTTGTCCCACAGTCACTCTATGATGCAAGGTGGTGCTGCTGAACATCCTCCATCCATCACCTTAATAGTGTAATCTCCACAATATTTATGCAGGGATTAAAACATTTTAATATGCTAACAGTTAAGAAGACTGATTATGATGAAGCGTGTTAATATCTCCATGAATAACCCAGAGTAAGGAAAAACCAGGACACTTAATGGATGATAGAAATGTGCATGGTGATGTGTATTCATAAATAAATTCACTGAAGACTGAGAGAAAAAGTTCAGTTTATTATATGCTTCATTTTTTTTTTTTTGGACTCTAATTCTTCTAATCATATTCTGAGTTGCCTTTGTTCTGCACTTTCATAGCTAAAATGCACAGATGATTTTGCATGTGCCTGCAGTGTGTGTTGCCAAAGCAGCATTCCCAGCCTTTCCCCACCTCTCTTTCTCACTCCATAGCCTCTTAATAAAGCATCAGTTAAAAAGTGAATGGATCAATTAGGCAATTTATCCGGCTAATCTTTGGCAGGGCCCACCTTTTTGATGCCACCAACAAAGCGAGTGAAAACATTGTTAATGCATCCAAAAAATAAAAGGGTTTGCTTCTGCCTCTTGCTCCCAAATGATTTGGAATAATTTGCTTCTCATTCAGGAGATGGAAGGCAGCCGGGGCTCTCCATCACTGGCAGTCGGCATGAAAGCACTTCGCCACCAACTTTCCCCCAATATCTCCTCACTGGAATCAGCTAAATGGCTATTAGGCCAGCACCTCCTGCCAACACGCTCTCCATAATCACAAAGAAGAAGAGGTGCTAGTTTGGATGGGGTCTTAGTGTGACAGCTCTGTGTATTTGGTTTGGCAACTGCATGTGTGTGTGTGTGTGTGTGTCTGTGTGTATGCGTGCATTAGGATGTAATATGAGGCGTCTTTGTGCAGTTGTGCCACACAAAGCTTCAAATGTAAAAAAAAAAAAAGAGGAAAATGTGGAATATTTGTTTCTCTTCTATCTTTGCATATATTTACACTGATCTGAATTCAGTGGCATCTTAAAGAAGAGGGAGCAACACTTTACCTCACAGAACACATCAGTGGTGTAAATACTGTATATAAGCTAAACAAAAGATGAGCGTGTATGTGTGATGTCCATGGACTGTATGCAAAAGGTGTATGGAGCCACTCTGTCAGCCATTGGTTTCTGGTTTCCACATTTTTAAACCTCAACATTGGCATTAGTTGCACTTTTGGTTTTTGGTGCAAGAAGTGGCCTCTTTAGACCAGAGGGTGCAGTGCTAAGTTCACTAGCTTATTTATTTGTGCAATACACAAACACAGATAAAACAGAATTTCACTCACCGAAACTGTTTTGGATGAGAAGTACCACAAAGCGAGCCATATTATTTGTCAGATAATTCCAGATAATTCCATTAAAAGTGTTCTGAAAAGGCACGTTTGAGATGTCTAGTTCAGGGACTATTCAGATTGACTAATTTCTTGGAGCCAACCTCAAGTAGCCAGTCCAGAAACAGCAGATGTAGTTTAATCCTCATATGTGTGCAAGAGGCTTTGGGCACAAAAGCAAATATATATATGTGGAAAACATTTCACATTTCACACATGCAGAACACATATTCCCATATATGAAATTCAGTAAAATAAGATATGAAAAACGTAATATATCCCATATTTGGAACACTCTTTTGTTATAGCAGTTAAAAAAAAACAAACAACAACAACAACTGTCTCAGGCTAAAGATGAAAACCAAAAGCCAAACTGGAAGTGCTTTAAGTTAGAGTATCATCACAGAATGGGAAGCTCTGATTTATTTAACTGTTGCATATTACAAGACATATTGTCTAAAGTGCTTTGAGTGCTCAACAAGAGTAGAAAAGCGCTATATAAGACCTAGACCTACCATTTAAAGCATGTCCTCTGCTTCAGTGCACCTATTGCTGGCTGAGTTTTTTTTTTTAAGTAGTTCCTTGTTTTTTATTGTGGTCTTAAATTAAAAGTGTGATTTAGATTTTATAAAGCATGCAGGAGTTTTTGAAGGGAGGTGAACCACCTCTGTGCACTACTCCTACAGCATCTATTCCCAAGGAGACAGCATCAATACGTTAATCATGACTATCTTATGAGTCATGAGCTGTTTTCTAAGTCGTTGTGGCCGGTTGGATGATGACATACTTAACATGTGAGAAAAAACCCCCAAAACAAACAAACAAACAAATGTCTGGATTCAAAGTAAATTTTTCCAGCGAGAGTCTGCAAGTGTCCTTGTGTGCAGATATATGGGCCTAAATGGGCCCCTGTGAGAGAGTTTCCATGCGAATGCATGCAGTGTGTGTATTAGCCTGAGTCCTTATGGGTGAGTCTGTGCAGGGACATGTGTGTGTGTGTGTATTTGTGCTTTCTCCAGCGCAGTTACTTGTGGCATCTTATTAGCACCAACCATTCTGTCACTTCCTTGCCATTTCAAAGCAGATATAGAGGTGAGTTGGAGGGGGCGGGTTGGGTTGGGTCATTGGTTTGGGTACAGACAGAGCCAGATCAGCACTTTCCAGACAACATGTTCCTCTTTATTCACAATGAGGTTTGGCTGTCTGCAGGGCTACATGCCTTGGCAACAGCAGCAGCACTGATGGCCTACAGCAAGGAGAAATATGTTTCCTGCCTCTTTGGAACTGTAAACATGCACACAGCCACCAGGTGGGTACTGTATGTGTGTGCATGTTTTCTGGTACTACGCCATAATCCTGCTCAAGTGCAAGCTAGAGCAAAGTGAAATTTAAATAATTGCCAAAATGTGTTACGTGCTCAATAAATGAAAACCATG
>VUQJ01020684.1:2452-12679 GCA_015108635.1 Andinoacara biseriatus | reverse complement strand
AAATGAGAGTCAATAACTAAACAGGGGAAGCAGAGAAAGGAATAAACTTAACACAGGGGTATTACCAGACAAGGAGGTAAAAGAAAACTTATCCAAGCAAAAACTGGAACATATAACTAAAGACTCTTTATTTTAAACTGCATAGTGAAGACAAAAATGTGAACAACAACCAAACTAAGAATGAAACTGAGAATATATAACAAAAAGTCCCAAATCTCAAAAACCCTGGTAACAAGACCGAGGACCACGATCAAAAAGGAACACTGGTTAATACACATAACACAAATAATGTACACGTTCCATTAAGCGAGCCTGAAAATGATAAACAAGAAAAGAAAATCATAATTCCGGTTCGAATCTCTAAGTTATTCACAGGAAGCAGATTATTTCATGCTGAAAATAAAACCTCGGTGCAGTCACCCTTGATTCTCTGACTGTTTGAAGGAATCAGCAGCCGGTGGCATCTTTCAGAATCAGCTCTGAAATATCACTGTGATTGGCTGAAAAAAGGGGATCCGTAGATTTTAACTTTAAACATCTCTCCACGGATAAATCTGCGTTTTGACATGGACTCAATTATCAGTGGGAGCTAATCCCAGAGACCCTTTTAACCTGAAATGTACTGTGGGGCCAGGAATAACCACGCTTCCGAGTTAGGAAATCAAAGACAGGTAATTAAAATCATAATGGTCCTGGTTAAGATGATTATCGTCAGGGCTCCAGATAAGGCAACCTCCAGCAGATTTCTGCCCTTTTTAAATATTTATGGAATATGATTAGTTCGCAGGGCCAGAGCCATGTTAAAAGGTTTAAGGATGACTTGCAGATGAAGAGATAATAAGCTTCTTAACCCGGCGAGGAAATGAGGGTAGAAATGATGAGGACAAGGAGGCAGAGAGGAGGAAAAAGAGACGGAGTGACCAGGTGTGTATGTCTGTGTGTATGTCTGTGTGTGTGTGTGTCTGTGTGTGTGTGCATGTATGTGTAAAGGTGAGCCAGGTGTGTGTCCCTAAGGCCAGGGCTCAGGTTTGAAGAGAACTAACAGAAATAGTCTGCAGGATAGAGTTTGGATGATAATCAGTAGAGCAGTAGAGCGAGAGTCTCACACACACACACACACACACACACACACAGACATACTGCATTCATTGTCTCACTGACTGTTGTTGTTCAGATGTACAGACATGTGACGCAAGTCAAAATCAAAATGATGATGTTTTCTATTTTCAATAAGAGATTGCAGAGTCAGAGGAGCTAAGATAAAGCAAATAACAATATGGTTTACAGTGTGATTAATTACCCCTGGGGTCAGTCCTGATGGAAAAACTTGCAACGCTTCCAGTCTGAACCCCTTGATGTGAACGAAAGCTGTCCGAATATCTGTGCAGTGGACCTTTTTCTTTTTCAACTCACTACATTCTGTCATTATAGGTGATTAAGATATTTAATTTGTTTGGAGATATATCAGCCAAATATTGGCATTGGTTATACTGACCTTGTTGACACAGAGACAAACTGAAGGGGCAGTAAGTACAGCACATACCTTGCCCACCTCGATACTACACTGCAAACCAATGTTGTCATACTCCATCAAAAATTACGAGATCATAAAGACTCGAAATTTATTTTAGGGGCTTTTAAAAACTGTGAGATATGATTTTATATTTTTATTTAACAAATGATATTTTAAAGCACTTTAGGAATATAGAAGTGTTTTTGTCAGTTCCACCATCTCCAGATTATCCATCGTAGGAATCTTGTAAACCTTCCCGTTCACTTTTGCTGCTCTCCTTCTGCCACGACTCGCCCCTGACGCTCATCTCCACCCACTCCACCCTGCCTGCACTCTCTTTTGACTGTTCTCGTCAGTATATACCTCCACCTTCCTAGTGCTCTTGTACCTGTTTCTTCCTCTCAATACACACCAAGTGAATAGTCATAGTCCATGGAGACTCCTGCCTGACCTTATCTGTTAGCCTGCCCGTCACCATTGCAAATAAAGAAGGGGCACATAGCCAATACTTAATGTAATCCCACCCTCACCTTGAAACCATGTGTCACTCCTCCGGCACATCTCACCAGCCTCTCATTGCTCTTATACATGTCCCGCACCACCCTCACAAACTTCTGTGACTGTTTGTTGTATTTTGGTGCTATATAAACAAAATTGAATTGACTTCTTATACAATACCACAGTTCCTCTCTTGGCTCCCTATCATATGCTTAAGACACAGCGAAACTCTTCTTCATATTTCTGTCTTTATATTTCCTTTGCTGTACACCTGGCCTCCCAGTACTCCCGTCTACTTTCTTCGTGTCCCTGACTATCCTACTTTTTATTTGCTAACTTCTTCCTTTGAATACTTTCCTATCTTCCCTCATTCTTACCACCAATTGTCGTATTTCTTCTGTCCTGACTTTTCTCAACTCTTATGCTTTGCCTCATTTCTCTCCCTGACACCATACCTACCCAATGCCTCCTCATCACCTCTGTTCCCTTCACCTACATGTCCACTGAAGTCTGCTCCAATCACCAGTCTCTCCCCCTTAGGGACCCTTTCTACCGCATCCTCACCTTACTCCAGAATTCCTCTTTCTCTTCTAACTGACATCCAGCCTGTGGGGCAAACGCACTGACAACATTCGGCGTCAACCCTTTAATTTCCAGCTTCAAACTCATGTTCCTCTCTGACACGCTCTTCACCTCCAGAACACTATTCACACACTCTTCCTTCAAGATTACTCCTACTCCATTTCTCTTCTTATCATAGAACAACTTGAATCCACCTCCAGTGCTCCTGGCCTTGTTTCCATTCCACCTGGTTGCTTACACACATAATATATCTATCTGTCTCCTCCCCATCATATCACATTTTACCAGTCATAGTCCTTGTAGTAGCACAGTTTCCAGCTGCACCGTGTTGCCCAACAGCACTGGAGGTGGTCGTTGTTAACCAGTGCCCCTGACCGATACAGTATAGAAATCCTATGTGTGATTTGGCCAGGATGTTATGCTGGATGCCTTTCCTGATGCAATTCCATTCATCCATGCTTGGGACCAGCACTTGGAGTACACTGGCTTGCAGCTCCCCCCATGGCTGTGTTAACAGTTTAGTATTTGTCTGTTATGCAGCTTCATACCAAGTCATGTTTCAGTCTTACTTGCTGTCAAAGATTTTTGTGTGTTTTGTGAAAATCTATTATACTAGGCACCTGCATTTGGGTTGGCACATAACAGCACCACTTGGCCAGAAGAGCGTTTCTGATTGTTGGGAGCGAAGAGGCAAACTGAAAACTGATGGGTGTGTTTTTGTGAAGGGAGCACCACCAAAAGAGCCAGGGTGAGTATGTTAACCACTGCCTCAGGCCTGGGTGATCTCAGCCTCCATAATCTATCCACCCCTCCAATCATCTCTCCTTCGCCAAAACTCCTCTGTGCAGCCTCCAGTGTTTTCTGTCTCCATCTGGGCTTGGTGCCAAAGGCCTCACTGATTGAGAGGCTGCAGCAGCCCTGCAACCATCCCTCCTTATCTGCACAGATCTGCAGGCAGTAATGGTTGGAAATAGCAGGGGGAGGGGGAACAAAACCCTAAATGCACACAAAAAGGGCCTCAGAGGGACAGTTGTCTTTGCCATTATAGACTACCTCGGCAATGCACAAGTATGTGTCAGTCAGATCTTTGTTAGTTACACTCAGTTAAAGAGAGCTGCACATCCCTTTGAGGCAAAGCTGATACAGTTTGACTTTGCAGCTCTTATTGTGCTTAGAAATTGACACTCTGGACCATCATACTTAACATGCACTGAACATAGTCCTTTTTTTTCTAGTCATAATACCTTTGCTACACATATACTGTATATATATATATATATATACAGTATGTGTACATATATACAGTATGTGTGTGTGTGTGTGTGTGTGTGTGTGTGTGTGTGTGTGTGTGTGTGTGTGTGTGTGTGTGTGTGTTTTTCAATAACTCTTGCAAATTACAAATCAAGTGTCTGAAATTATAGGGATAATTCCTAAGGTCAATCAAAAAAAGGTTCACAAAACAGAAATGTTCAGCTTCTGGTATGCTCATTTATACACCCAATACATGACTGGGGCTCCTTTGACACAGGTTTTTGCATATGATTGATTAATATCAGTGCGATGTGTCGTAGAGGCTATCAGCTTGCGGTACTAGGAGTTACTAGAGCCCAGGTTGCTTTGATAGCGGCCTTCACCTTGTCTGTATTTTTTACGGCAAGTGTTTCTCATCTTCCTCTTGACAGCATCCCATAGATTCTCTATGGGGTTCACCTTAGGTGAGTTGGCTGGACAATCAAATACACACTCTCAAAACAGATGTGTTAAAAATAACACATCATGTTAATTTTTTACACATCTGCATTTTTGCACACGTTGTTTTGAACACAATCACCGTGCAGCACATTGTGCCACACTGACCTCATTAAAAGTAACAAATTTCATGTTGTCCTCAACATCAAACTTTTGGCCACTATTTCCTAGCCCGAGATCCAAGTTACTTTTGCTTTGTTTTTCTTTTTCAACTTTTTTTCTTTATTGGATAGGACTGTAAAGAGTAGACAGGAAAGTGGGAGGAGAGAGTGAGGAGAGTGACGTGTAGAAAATGGACTCAAACCCAGTACTGTGATAAAACATGATCACCACCAATGCCAACAGATGACATGGCACCTCTAATCCTCACAGACTACAGAAACTTCACACTGGACTACACACACCTCAGATTTGGTACCTCTCCACTCTTCCTCCAGACTCCAGGACCTTGATTTCCAAATAAAATGTAAAATTTACTTTCATCTGAAAAGAGGACTTTGGACCACTGAGCAACAGTCCAGAGCTTTTTCTCCTTAGCTCAGGTAAGATGCTTCTGACATTGTCTGGTTCAGAAGTGTCTTGATATTAGGAATATAATAGCTGTAGCTCCTTTCCTGAGTCCACTCCTTGTGAACCTCTCCCAAATTCTTGAATCAACTTTTCTTGACAGTCCTCTCAAGGCTGCAGTCATCCATGTTGCTTCTGCACCTTTTCCTACCACAGTTTCCCTTCCATTAACATGCTTCACTTCAGCACTCTGTGAACAGCCAGCCTTTTCGGAAATGACCGTCTGTGGTTTACTCACCTTGTGGAGGGTATTGATGATCATCATCTGGACAAATGTGGATTCAGCAGTCTTCCCAATGATTGTGGTTGCATGTACTTAACTAGACTGAGATACATCACTCACATCAGAATGTCATTTGGACAGGAGAAGTGTGGTTGGATGGTAACAACAGAGGGAAGGTAGTCAGAACTGAGGGGGCTGAACTACCAGAAGGCAACATTGCAGACATTGAGGACAGTTACAAGTACCTTGGAATCTCACAGGTAAATGGGAACCATGAAAAGGCCACTAGGAAATCTGTCACTGCTAAAAACCTGCAGAGAGTAACACAAGTCCTGAGGAGTCAGCTGAATGGAAGAACAAGATCTGGATGATCAAGTCCTACATCCAGCCGGTCATCAGATACCCTACTGACCAAAGGAAACGATAGAAGGCACTGACATCAAGAGAGGAAAGCTCCTTACCATGCGTGGAGGGTTTCACACTAAGTCCAACACCTTAAGTGGAAGGAAGGAGGCTGAGGACTAACAACTGTCAGAACCACTATCCTGGATGAAACAAGAAAGATCTATGAGTACATCAGGAAGATGACCGCAACTGATCATGTGCTCAGTGAATACCTCAGGCAGCAAAAACCTGAGAAAGAAGAGGCGCAAGAGCACACACGCACACACACACACACACACACACACACACACACGACAGAACCAAAAATCATGAAAGCCTAACAGAAGAAGCATGAATGAGTGGCCCTACCATAACAAATGCAAATCAAAACTAGAAATGAGAAACCAAAATAATTTTAAAAACGTATCACAACAGGAGAAAACAACGTTAAACCATACAGCTGCAAATGAGGGTGCTTATGTAAATTCAGTTATTTAATTATTTTTTTATGCTTTTTTTTATGTTTCAATAATGTTCTTTGGTTGCTTTTACATATATTTACCCTGGTTCTTAGTTCCAAATTAAATTACAATGAGCCTGAATTTATTAAAGGGGACACTTACCTCAATTTTTTAAGAACATGAGGAGACCTGTGATGTATCATTCAGCGATTTGCAGGAACCAGTAGTTAAAAGAGGAAACCTGATTATAAATGCAAAGGCAAACAACAAACTAGAGAGAATAACTATTTTACGACACTGAAAGCAGCAAATCTGGCTTCCAAAAAGCACCCTCATTTGCACTTTTATTGTTTACTTGTTTTCTTTCACTGGGATTAATTCCTTGTCTTATGCTTTTGGTTTCTCATTCGTAGCTTTGATTATTTTTGTTTATGGTTTTCTTATTTATGTCTTGTCCTTTCAGACTTTTTCTTTCAGACATCCTTATCATGGTGACTCAAGAAACCATTATGGCAACTTGCACCAGCAAAGTGAGTAGTCCCCCATATTTCTCCCGTATTCATCATGATGGTTCCTTGAATCGCTGTGATAAGGAAATACAACAAAGTGGACCCAAAGTGGGTAAAGGCAGATGTATCGGTTGAGCAGAAAGATAGATGTGCAAAAGTATGAACTAAGACACAGACTAGTTGTATAAGAGAACACACAAACTCACCAGTAAACATAACGGCAATTCTAACAATTTCCACTGGCCTGGTGTCAGTATGTTTCTTGATATGCCATCTTTAACTACTGTCTTTCTTTGCGTGCGTTTCTTTACATTGTCCTGAAATGTGAACTTGCGGTCGCTTTTCTCAATCTCTGTGCAGGGATGTGGTACCACATGTTATGTATACCTACCAGGTCCAAACAATCTCCATTCGGAGTGAGAGTGAGAGTGAGCCCTCTCCACCTTTGGTGCATGAACTTGGGGGACCCTACTGTGGCGATGGACACATCCAAAGGTAACAAGCTGCCATAAATATGAATATACATATGTATAAACTTTCAGTGTGTATTTGCGCATGTTTTCTAAGCACTTGTTTTCTGCTCTTTTAGTTCCAAAGGAGAGGAATGCGATGATATGAACTCTATGAATGGGGATGGCTGTTCTAGTCAGTGCAAAAAAGAGTCATTCTTCAACTGTCTTGGTAAGTCTTAGGCACAGACTGCTCTAGCGATGCCCCATCAGTAGCTGTGAATTAATAATTCTGTATGGCAGGTAGGTGTAGCAAGACATGCATAGTAATTCGATATTCTTTCTTTAACATTTGCCATGAATTCACTGTGAAATATTTAATTAGCAATGACTGATAATGTTTTTTTACTTTCCAAAAGTGACATAAACACACCATTTCATTAAGTTTTCTAAAAAAAAAATTAGGGTTTTAGTTATTTATTTTTGTTTGCCATATTATTGTTATCTGTTCGGATTCCACTGACAGTGATTGCTACTATTGCTGCTATTATTTCACAATAAAAAGAGACAGCAGACTTTTCAATGAGCCTCACTTTGTGAATGAATAGATTTGGCACATCATCTGGGTGTACTTCAAGTACTTCATGCCTTTCCCAAACAAATAAAACACCAGGAGATATCATCATCACTTCAACTTCTTGTACAAAGAAAAAATATATATCTGGAAATCATTATTTTTAAATGCCGTTTTCATTTTCATTTTCTTTTTTTAGTATATAGTTGAATGAAAGGCATCTCCTTTTGTAAGTTGTTTTATTTTATAAATAGATGACTTGCCTTATTTACTTATTTCTTCCACTCTTGCGATTCCGTACACATACAGTACATGGATACACATGTGTGACCCTCTATGAAGTGGCCACTTAATCCCTGTCAGATTGCTGGATCACTGCACTGACTGTGCTGTTTTTCCACCAACTGCAGTGCTCTGGGATGCTTGCAAGTGTGTGCACGTTTGTGTGTGTTCAACACTGCTGAAGTTTTGCACAGAAATCTGAGACTATAATGAAGGGACCTTCTGTCCATCTGTCTGTATGTGCGAAAGAGTGGCTGCTTGTCAGTGAGTTGGATAGCGTAAGAGAGTTGGATGGAGAATTGACAGTAAGTATACAACAGGTCTAGGGTGTTACAATCTGGAGGAGCTTTAATAGGCTATCATGATTCAGCCAGTTTATATCTGGAACTGATGAAAATCGCAAGTTCTTTTCACACGACCCCACCTGGTGTTACAATCCCAGTGGCAATGTCTCAATTGGACTCCAAGCCAAATGCATGTGATTTTCTTAAGCCATATCCACATATTCACTCTATCCCCAAAGCGATGGATTTCAAGCCAGAGTTCATTTCTTTCTTTTCCTCTTCATGCCCACTGTGAAACAATCAGAACAACAACAACAACAACAACAACAAAACAAACACATTAAAAAAAAATCATTTCAATTTCAATTTAGTCTCTTTGTTCAACTCACCACAATCTTTCCTTAATTTAATTTATTTTCTGTCAATCTAATTTCCAGTTTTCCATATCTGTTTATTCTGTTTCTTTTCAAATTCCGGCACTTAAACACACCCTTTCACACCTTTTTCATCCTTTTGCTCCTCTCCTTAGCTTACATTCTACCTATTATTCCTCTGCCTTTCACAAGCCACTGTTTGAACTTCCTCTTGTCTCAGTCTTACTTCTTCCCTTCTTCCTTGCCTCTGTTCCTGCTGAGTGAGTGGCAGGAGACTGTTCTATATGCCCCCTCAGTAGCCCCTCGTTTTACCATTGCCAGAGCACAGAACTGAATTGAGCTTTTGGCTGTGCTGTAGATGGCTGGAATTTCGAGGAGAAGGCCCCGGCCAACTTGGCACAGAATGCCGCCTTTCCCCCCAACTGGAACCCCACCGGCTGACGCTGCTTTAGCTGAGAGTTGAGACCAGTGAGGCCCAGGCAAAAACCTCCCTGCTCAGTTCCCCTCTCCTGCAGCCCATACACTTTCAGTCCCAGCCCCAAACTCCGGGTGGGATGTCTGGAAAAAAATACTGCTGTATCTTTCTTTACCCGTTGACCTTGCCCCACATCACCCCCTCCACTTTCCGTGTTTGTCTGTTTTGCTCTCATTTTATCATGCTCTCTTTTGTCCTTCCAATATATGTTTCCTCCCTTCTACCCATATAAGTCTTATCATTTATTTTTACTCCATTTATCCCCTACATTCATCCCTTGCCTTTATCTGATCCCCTTCCTCTACATATTCCAAATTAGGACATGCTACACCAGTGAGATGTGTGGTGGTGAGAGATACAGTAAAGATGACCAACACTGATATTTTTGAGGCACTCAACCCTTTTGTTTAAGAAGTAATTTTCACCGTACAGGTAACTTATGAGAAGTGTGTTGTGTTTTCAAATGCAGAGGAGCCAAGCATGTGCTACTACTACGACGGTGATGGGGTATGTGAGGATTTTGAGCAACAGACAGGTGTGAGAGACTGTGGCCTCTACACCCCCAGTGGTTTCCTGGACCAGTGGGCTTCCTCTGTTGAAGTTTCTCACGAAGAAAAGCCCTACTGTTCTGGTGAAGTGGCTGCTGGATATCCCGCTGTTACTAAGGTAAGGCCACACCTAGCTTGTCCTACCAGTACCAGTTAAAATAGGCATCATTTAAATGAACAGAACAGTGTAACATAATTCCACACACTGGAGGCCAATAAACATGACAATGATTTAAATGTCTTAGGATTATAAATATCAGGTGATCAATCATGCAAAAGAGATGTCTTTGATTATTATTTTTTTTGACTGTTGCTTTCTCATTTCCAACCATTAAATACACAGACAATGCAGAAGAATCCTCAACATTTTTGAAACATTCACAAAATAGCTTTCTTTGCTGACTAATGGGTGAGATTGGGACTTTTAATTAGATGTCTCTCCGGGTGGGTGCACAGGTTTGCTGCTCTCATTAAAGTAATGCTTATAGAAGAGAGCAGACAAAGCCACTGACTTCACTTAAGGCTGTTGGCTGCCTTTATGTGTTTCTGTAGTGAGACAGGAAGGGGCTGACTGCCTAAATAGAATGATTTACTTTATGGTGGCCAAACAGAGGTCGGTCCTTACAGTGTGGATGCAGATATGTGTCCCCACAACATAAGTGATCCAAGTACATACTCTCTCTCTCGTGCTCACTCTCTCTCTCTCACACACACACACACACACACACACACACACACACACACACACACACACA
>VUQJ01020683.1:2928-15410 GCA_015108635.1 Andinoacara biseriatus | reverse complement strand
TGGAACGGCTTCCCAGAAGGGTGGGCCGACATCATATTAAACCCTCTGGATTAAGAATAGGATGTCACGCAAGTTCATAAGTGCATGAAGGCAGAGGAGTGAATACTTTTGTATATATCGTACCACCTTCAGTGGCTGCTTGAACATTTCAGGCTCTGTAAGACAAGGCTTCCACACCAGCTCATCCAACGCCTCAAACACCCAGCTGGAAGCAGATGCTTGTGACTTTTATGTCATAGGCAAACCATGTGGTTTCCAAATCACCAACAAGGGAAGAAGAGGGTTTAGAGATTAGAAGGTCAAAGAAGAAGGAAATCAGTTAAGACCATAAGCAGTAACAGTTTTAGAGCTACAGTACAAACAAAGTCTGTTCGCAGTATTATGAATTCATCACACTGTTGTTTATTATGTTAAAGTAAATATGAAGAAGCTGCAGAGAAAATGAAAAGCAGGTGATTCAAAGAATGCGCTGTGTGTGTGTGTGTGTGTGTGTGTGTGTGTTTAGCAGAGCACATTGCTTTTAAGTCTAAAGTAGTTTAGCGTTTTAGAAGGACACACTAGAGCTTTCATTTGTTGCCAACCCCAGATTAGGCCTGACCTTATGCCGTGGGTGCAAGCCTGACTGGACTACATCTTGCTTTAAATGCCTCAAGCTTGCTCAAGTTGAGATTCATTTTCCCCTAAATCACACATTGTCTCTCCTCTCTGGGCTTGCTGGCATTATGTGTAACATGTTTGCCGGGGTCCTAACTACATATGTAGCACAGAGGCCTGGAAAGCAGTTGGCGACTACCTGGCAACCAAAAGGTTTCAGCTGGTTGCGAGTGGTTGCTGGCAGTTGCTGTGAAATCAATTTCTAAGTCCAAGTCATGCAAGCCTAAAGACTGGTCAGTAACCTTCAGAGTGCTGACAGGAGAAGAGTGAAAAAAAGTGTTTTATATTCAAAATTCAGTCCCTAAAATCCAGCAGAAACCAGGTACAGGGTGGTGTGATTGCTGGTCTTGCTCATAGAGCAGTGAAAACAGGCCTAACTCGTTCTTTATTGGGTTTTTGAACAGCAGAGCATGAACAAATCCCCCACACTGACTAGGTTATAAATCACATTCAGTGATTATATGTGAGTGAAGGCATTTGCCCTTCGAGAGCTACTAAGTACAGCGATGTGGCTTTAATGTTCTTTTCAAGTTTAATGCTCGTGTTGAAGGGTTTGATTGTCTGCTCTGTTTGTAGCAGGATTTCTCTTTGTGCTGACCTCGCACTGCTGATTCATATATACAGTATTTATGCGATGGACAGGTGAGACAAAAGAAGGAAGTAGATTGTAGAAAATAGCTAGTGAATTAGTTATCAGTGTTGGCCATGAGTCCATCCTGTCTTCATTTTGGTATAAACCAGCAGACGCAGTCTATTACATTATCAAACAGTAGCAAGACCAAACCGAGGAGAAGGCTGATTTGAATGGATTTTCACCATAATACCAAGAAACCACTCAAAACGAGGAGAAAAAAAAAACAACATTTATATGCAGCGTGGATTTCAGCCCCAACAGAGCACAAACTTTTCTAGAAAGACAGTAAAGTTATTGTGGGACACAGCTTGACAGCTCCCTTGTTAGAATTTGGTGGAGCTGAGTGACAGCAGAGTTTTTTTGCAATTATTTGAGCATTGACATGATTTATTTATTTCTATCTCAACATGGTTTACTGGCCACCGCTTTGGGCATGAATCTAATGTTGCATTAAACGTCTTGATGGCACTCTTCCTGACATACTGTATACCCCCACGGGTAAAAAAAAAAAAAAGGATCCAAAACAGCTATGCTGTGAGGTCAGTATGTGACACATACACTGGGTAAAAGAACAGGAAGTCAAAGGTTCATTTGGCAAATGAGGGGACGAGTCTGATCTGCCCTTGGCTGCAGAATTCCTAACAAAGCACCACGGTTCATGTATTGTCCTGGAAACCTTGGTGATGTGAATTGTCTCGGACGTACGGCTGCTCAAATGTATTAGATAAAACACTGTTCTGAACCTGGTTTCCTTCATCTCGAGACAGAATAAGCCTCCATTTAAAAGGGAGTTTCTCTGGTTTATCCGTAAGAAAAAAAAAGAGGCTGTGTGAATGTTTATGAAAAGGTTGCCAGCTGATATCCATTTGCTTTGGGTTATAAATTTTCCTCAGATATGAGGCCAATACAAATGCACTTGATGCACCGCTGTTTGCTCTCCCTTACAACAGATATCTGCCGATCCACTCGGAAATTTATGTAACAGCTTCATTTGTGTTTTTCCTCGAGATGCATGGATGTTATTGCTGAGCGGTACCTTTGTTTTCTGTTGTCACACAGCTACACAAATGCAACGGTAATAAGAATTAATCAAGGATCTTGCGATGCATAAAAATCCCAGTCAGTCGCCTTTGGTTGGTTAGACCCGACACAGTCACCAGCATGCCCGCCCTTTAAGCGAGTGAGGTCATCACATTTCATTAGAACATTAGTAACATCAGTGCCGTTACAGGCATGACCAAAGAGGTGAGGAGAGGAAAAGCAAAGGACATGCTGTGTACTTTATGGTTCTTTGAGCGACGTCCAAGACTGTATACAAAAGATGTGACGTCACCAAATGATCTTTGGACACCTGTTTTAAGACGTCAAATGAAAATAAACAGTTATTTTTCAACCATTGGAAAAAAATCTAGGTTTAAGGCTATTTCCAGACCATCTTTTACAGCCATTTTTTAAAAATATATATAGTTATACTGTACCTATTAATGATGCTGCACACCCTCCACCACTTCTCTGTCAGGTGTGCACCTGTGAAGAGCTTTTGAGGGACCAGAATAAAATGATGACTTGTGTAGAATTAGTAGAAAAGATGTAGGGTGGCGTGGAGCAGCAAACAAAACAGCAGATGAAGACTAGGAGTGAATGGTGAGGATGAAAATGCAGAAAATCAAAAGAGCAAGACAATAGAAAGAAGGTGTCTTTACTCAGGGGAGCAGTGTTTATATCTGTGGGTGAATACATAAAGTTGGTTGAGCGTGAGAAAGAAGCTAACAGTGAACGCGGCACACACTGGGAAGCTGAGGCAGACCTCAGGGCTCTCAGAAAGCTCAGAAATCAACGAAGGGTGGATAATCTATACACCAAAACTATTGTGGGAAAAGTGCCTTTGCTCTCAGTGTATTAAAGTGATAGAATGGGCACTTCTCTATGGTCCATTTGTGTGGAGAAAATGGACTATGGTGTAGGTGAGCCATAGCAAACTACAAAGATATGAGACATTCCACAGTTTATGGGCAGGTAAGTGTAAACATAATATAAGGAGAGAAGTTGTGAGTTAAGTGTGACGCGCCTCTGGTCCCATTATGTAAAGTTAAAAAGACAAAACAAAAAACATATATTTATGAGCTGAATATTAGCTGAGGAGGGAGGTCATTAAATAGAGGCGAGAAACACACATCGAAACAGAAATTTACACATACAATCAAACACACAAAAATATGCAGAGAAACGCGAGGGGTGTGTGTGTGTGTGTGTGTGTGTGTGTGTGTGGGGGGGGGGTCTATTGATTTGACTTATTTCAGGTTGTCTGGCGTCGCTATGAAGCACCTGCCCCAGACATGAGCGCAGCTGTTTGTGTTGGCAGCAAAATCACAACCCTCTAACCCGAAATGACCCCAATCCATCACCCGTGTTACACACAAACAACACAAACTTATACGTACACACAGGCTGCCAGCAGACACCTTTTCCCAAGACCCTTAGTGAAGTGTCATATGAGCAGGAAAAGGACAGGGTGAGCACGAGTCCTTCCCTGGAGAGCGCCAGGTCTTTGTTCATGACTTCACCCTGGAAACACACGTACACAAAGCATTTTATATTCTGTCATACACCGACTACATCTGCAAGTCAGCCATCTTTGATGGTGTCATTCAGATAAGAAGTCAAATGGTGTGCAGTCTTGGCAGCTCTGAATGACAATGAGGGGGCGTTTCTTCATGTTGTGCTCCACTGGGAGGCCAAAGACCCCAACATAGATGAATCACACATGCACAGAAACATAAATGACTTGAAATGCAAGCTCATTTATCTGAAAGACACATACTAACTATGGATTTACTGTCAAATTTATGGACATGCACATCCTCGCGGACAGGCTGTCTAGACGAAGCGCTAATTTGCTGCACTTTGGTTTCAAGCAGTGGACAAAAGCCATTACTCCAAATTGAGGACCGCCACATGTAACAGTTCAGTGCTGCGTGTTTTTCAGATCCTGCTCATTGCTTTTGGAATTTATTCAATGATACTTTCATTATTAGAAGATATTCCAGATATTTTTTTAGCCTACCACTCCCATTTGTGCAGCACCAGGTTATTTTCCTTAAACGGCATGTGGACTGGCACAGAGGACACATAACTAACGGAGAAAATGAGGAAACTATGACCAATTCATCTAGAAAAACTAAGCTCTTTTCAAAATGAGAATGGCCTCTTCTTATGTGACCGGACTGGTAGTGGGTTTTTTTTTTTCAGACACGTGTTTGTGAAAGGGAGGAAAGCCGATTCTCGTCCTGCCTGACGAGTGCGCACAGCTTCTCATTAATAACTGAAAAATGGTGAAAAAGATGACAAAACGCCCTTGTCTGGATTTGTGTGTGAACTAGCATAACAGGAGATATTTTATCTTGGCTCACGGGACAAGACACCGACTCTGAGGGAAGAAACAAGATAGATTTTCAGCCACGGCACATTTATCTCTATTACTTCCAGCAACACCAGGCGTCTAAATTCTACTGATGACAGCCCAGGGATTTTATACCAGTCATCACCGCGATCCTCTCATATCAAATTTTTAATACTCTCTTTTCTCAAAGTTCGTTATTTTTTCAGAAGAATAAACAGAAAGGAGAACATGGTCATCAAACCTTTAGTAATTACAGATGGAGCAGTATCATTTACTCCTAAATTCGGAGGAAGTGCATGGTTGAGTCTCTTGACATCACTTCTGGCTGTGCTCAGCATCTTCAATGACCGACCACCGCAAAACTCCACAACTCCAAACCCAGTGCATTAGCAAGACAGGGGCTTTAAACTTAGCTAAACCCCCTAAAGCCCCTCTTTCATTCTGCTCATATTAGTGTGACCCTGCAAAGGACGCAGCTATACCGTTACTGGTGCTACAATACAGGTAACTTGAAAATTATCCCGACACACAAATTCAGGTTTTTTTTTTTTGCCTGTTATGTCAGGCAGTTTTTGCAATCAGAATGATGATCTGAATGCACGGTTGTATCAAACATATTTGCTTTTACAATAGGTTTTCTATAGGTGATTCTTGTTAATTTTTTAGTTTTTTTTTATTTTATTTTATTTATTCTTTCCAGATGTGACAGGCAGGAAGGAAGAGAAGAAGAGGGATAGACAGAGAACAAGAGAAAAGAAGAGAAACAAAAAAGAAAAAAAAAGAAAAAAAGGGGGGGGCAAGAAAGAATACTTATATATACATATATACACACATACACACACACACACACACACACACACATATACATACATAAACACACACATGCACATACACACAAATTCAGTTTTCAGTTTTTAAGCTTTATCAGTATTTTTTTTAATCATTATGGAAATTATCTTTGTTATTACTGGTATATGTAAGAATATATATATTTTTTTATGTTGACAGACCCAATTATTCCTCAAAATAAAAAAATTAAAAAAACAGATCTGTGACAGCCAACAAGTGGGCCTTCAGAAACAGCTGAAAGTGATATAAAAAGATCAGGGCATGCACATAAAACGAGGTTTGATGACACACTGACACGACTCCAGTAGTGTAGAGTTTTCTGGATTAATTAGTCACTCATAAAGATGAAGGGGTTCTCACGTGCACGAGTCGCACATATTAGGGGATGGGACGCGAGTTGTCTACTTCCCTTTAAATCTAAGAGCTAATCTGATCTAAATCTAAGACGCCACAGTGAAGTCGAATGGTTCCTTGAATAAGATACGTCCCACATCTCGGGACAAAGTGTCCCATACAGAAAAACTGTGAGTGGCATTTGAAACTTTTTCCTTCAAAGATCATAATTTTGTCAGCAGAACAGCCCCAATTCCAGAAATACAGCAAACATGGGTGATCCTTGGAAAGTAAGGAGTCTCCTGGAATAAATGGGTTCACGTGTGAATTTTGTTCATCTTTTGTGAAGGATCTCACACCTTAGATAAAAGACCCCCCCTTAAAAGCTGGTCAGAGGCTATAATATTACAGAAGCAAAGAGAGAGTGTGGCTGCTGTAGACTAATCAGCCTTCTTGGGAAAGAACCCAAGATTCTTAGAAACATATTAGCCAATAGGCTGCAGATTTATCTAGTGAAATAATGAACCCTGATTGGAATGGCTGTATATCATCGCTTCCAGAGGCACTGTATTTACAATGAACGGCAAGAGACTATCCACTCTTTAATGTTTCCTGGTCGGGACACAGAGAGAGCCCTCCAGGGGGTGGAGTTGTCATTTAAATTAAACTACAGTCCAAAAAGAGTTAGAGTCACCTTTTATTACAGATGCCATTTATGAGAAGTGTTGAAGTAAATATCAGGGTACATGAAAAAAAGCTGTACTTATAATAAATGATAAACACTCAGTTACTTTCACTAATAACTCTTCCAAAATATACAAATTACAATAAACTAATTTCTCAGGAAAAGAGGATTTAGAAGGAGTCACTGCTTTAGTGGGTAAAGTAGAAACTACGTGAATGAATGGACCACATGGGTGCCTCCTCTCGATTGCTCCCTTCCAAAAAATGTATGAATTTCTGAAAACTCTGGACAGATTTGTCTCCAAATTCATACGGCGAAACAAAAGGCCCAGAGCGAGAGTCAAAATTCTCTGCTTCCACAAAGAGATAGGCAGCTTGCTTCATTTCAGAAATGACTGCAGGGAATCACAACTCACTACCACAGAATGTTGGTCTCATGCATTATAGAAAGATATGGTAATAAAATAGCTTCAGATAGAACAAGACGCCTTAACATATCAATTTCTGCTCTCCCTTTTCTAAAAGAAATAGTTCAGAGGCCACTTCAGACGCAGATTAAATGGCTAAATCGCGCACTAAAGGTTTTAGAGAAAGTAAGAACTGCTTTGAATCTATCTTTATTGAGTTGTGTTGTTATCAAAGGGGACAAAAAGAGCTTCTATTTGTGAATTCGTTGTCGGCCAAAATTTAAAGTGGGCAGAGAAAAGACTGACGACAGCAAATCAATTGTTTGACGAATGTTTAAGTAATGTGCCCACTTCAGGTCCAGTACAGCGCTGCATTATAGGAACACAGACTTACAAAGAACTAAACAAAATTAAGAAATAACACATTTTGAGCTTGCGGGATTTTAGGGATTTGCATAGATTCTGACATGCATTAGATGTGATAAAAGGAAGGAGGTCAAAACCACAATTGGAGATGGGGGAGTTGGAAAAGGAGTGGATGGTTTGGCATTAGTGCTTAAGTGGCCCAACTTGGAGAATAAGTGGAAAATGTGAATTAGTGTGTGTGCATTACATCTGTAGAGTTTATGAATGCAGCTTGCTAATAGTGTTAACTGATAACTTAGCACCTCACCCGTTTCACCCATTTAAGGCTCCAAAAACCAGCATATGGCTGCGGCCAAAACACTAATGTTGATGCTTCAAACTATGCAGTCAAAAACAAGCGGGTGACATCACAGTAACTTACAGGCGACCTAGAAAGGATACGTAGGGAAAACGAAGAAATTCTGATTTGAACTACATCCCTTATTTTGAGGTGCTGTGTCTCCTTGGTCACAGGAGAAAAGGAAACTCATGTTATTACCAGGAAAGATGATGATAATCAATTGACCCAACATTAATTGGGTCAGTTGTCGTGCATCCTAGACGTGGCTGCAGGTTTGCAACTCCAGAGTGACATTAATTAGAAAGATGGCTTTGTGTTACATTGTACCCGGCACAGTGAGCACAGTGTAGCATGAATAGGATGATTAGAGGTGGATGTGAATGTGTGCATGACTTCTCAAGTCCTTCGCAACAACATTATTGGTGAGAGACTCGAGAGACTCATTGTGAAGGAGTTTGATGACACAGTTCCAACCTTTTTTTTTTTGATAATTCTGTATAGATAAGAGAATCCTCTGTGTTGTCAAATACAGTGGCCTCACTTTTTCCGTCACTTAGAGAATTCTGTGTGGTGCCAGGATAAAAAAGGGGGTGTCACATGTTGGTGCAAATGCTGGTCCTTGCAAATTGTTGTAAATGTCTTTATTCAAACTTAATAACACCAAACACCACTGCTTTAATCAAAGAAGGGTCCAACACCAGTGTAATAATCATACTTGACACTTACAAGGCCAAAGAAGCTACCCATATGTGAGAATACAGCAAAGGAATAGAAAACAGGGAAAAAATGTCATTGCCCTTTCGAGATAAATAGCGCTACCTGTTGTAATTATTGTACCAGGTGGTGTTTTGACGTCCAAGATGCCTGTGCCAGCAAACTGCAGAATCTGTACACAATGGTGGAAGCAGCTCTGTACCTCCAGCTGGCAGAGAGTGATCTTTGGCCTCTGGGACCCGCCAAGCGCTGCAGGGGCCTGTGCTGACCCTACTCCCAATGGCCAAGCTGCTATGGGCATCGAAAGTGATATCCCACACAGCAAAGCTGTTATGGAGAAGCAGATTATGGTAAAGGTGAGTATGAATAAGATGTAAAGTAGCAGCGCTGCTCAGCATGAAAAATAGCATCAGGTGGGTCAGAGATGAAGTTGGAAGAAGTAAAGCCAGGGCGGACTAGATGGAGAGAATAAAGACACTGCAAAAAGAGAGAGTATTTGTTATGTATGTATTATGTATGCATGTTATACAAAGTGAGAGGGTCTGAATATAAATGTATTCAAGGGCACATCCGGTGGATTTCTAAAGAATGACATCAGCATTCCAAGATATCTGCAGCCGGAGTCCAGAGAGAGATGCTTGGCTAACAATAACAGTGATAGAGGGGGGGGGAACATGTCACAGGCTCAGACATGCCAATTTGGACAGTGGGGAGAGTAACTATATCATAGAACTTCAACCAAATCAAAAGATTTTTGAACGAAATGTATTTTGACATATCAGTTTGAATTAAAGAAAGTTAATACATTTTTAATTTATGCCACAAGTGAGCCAGACCATGCGCTCCGGAAGAAATGACAGCTCACCAATTTATTTATCTAAAATGTATGGGCGCCGGTAAACTCTGGGGGAGATAATCAACAGGAATAAATACAACAATACAACAGGTGTAGCAAAAGGAGCATGACAGCAAGATGAAGTGGATGACCCCATTTTAAAAGCACGAGTCTTCAGAATTGAGACACTGGACTGCAACACTGTGTTCAAAGGTGTGTGTCTGTATCTGTGCTGTGGCTGTTTGTCAGAATTTACCTGAAGCAGGACCGTAAACCTTTCAAATGAAGGCATCAGCCAGAACAAAAACACTGGTTTGGTCCTGGACACCGACTTTGGAGAATACCTGATGGAAATAGAGAGACAGAAGGGGAGAGAGACAGGACAAAAGATACAGAGGAAGAGAGGAGAGAGAAGTGGCAGTAAGGAAATAATGAGAATGTTACACTGACAGGGACATACACAACATAAGTAAATAGAGAAGAGCAGCACAAAAAGTCAGGCTGTCTTTCAAACAGATGAGCACCTCAGCCTTTAAGAGCCAGGTTTTCAGCTGTCACATAACTGTAAAATGCATGAAAACAAAAAGCAGTCTGTCACAGTGGCAAACTGCCATCAGTGCTGGCTGAGGGATAAAGGTCAGAAAATGATCTGTCATTGGCATAATTGCATCCGCAGAAGTTGTGTATCAGTGGCCTGGCGATTCTCAGATTGCTTTTCACACTTCATTCATCCCTTGATGGAAAGGTAATCCTGAAGACACAAAGGTTTATAGTTGCTGCTCACAGTGGAAATGGGAAGCTGAAAGAGGGAGAGACGGACGTCAGTGAATCCAAGGTGACACCGGATAGGTTGCCGCAGCCTGTGACCTGAGCGAGAACCACAAAAGCAAAATTCCCCAGATCAAAACATAAGAGAAGGATTAGCAAGGACAAATTAGCAAAACATGTTTGGCTCAGTCCACAGTTGAACACGGTGCTACCCAGCATAGCCTATCTTAAGGCTATTTTGGTGTTGCTTTTCCATGTCAGATAGTTATAAATATTTTAGTTTCTGTTTAAGAACGTGATGCATGAATGGTCCATTTAGCTGGTCATTGGTTCCCATTAACAAGAACTGTCTTCAGACAGCGGCATTACTGATTGCATTCAAATAGTCAGTTTTCCTTTGGAAGAACTTTGTTAAGGCCTCAGTCATATAGTCATACAGGCAGCCTCCAGTCGCTAGGGAAAAATGTTTTTTCCCCCAACCTGTAGACAAGTCTTTCCGCAAATTGTAACCTTATCATGGTGGAAGGGTTTGTGTATCCCAGAGATGCCAGGGGCTGTGTTGTCTGGGGCTGATTGGGGCAAACTGGTACTGGTTGAGGGGACGGACAAAGAGCGATTCAGACGACCCTTATGAGGGGGAAGATCAAGGAAACAGTTTACCCTGCCCAGGATAGCAATAGGATAGGATAACTTTCAGAAACCATTTGCATTTTTCCAATAGGTCAAACTGTTGCATAAGTACAGTAATGCAAAGAGCTTGCACAAAGTGTTGGCTGCGATGCATCTGGTTTAAAGGCTGTTAAAGGCTGTTAAAGGGCACATTAGCAACAATAGCTGGGTGTTAAAGGGTTGACACCGACACTGACACTGAAGTGTTCTGTAGAGGAAACAACTTGCTGAAGGCGAGGTCACTGATATAGTTAAACAACTCCTTGGTTGCAGGGTCCCTGGAATAGATTCACCCTGAGTTCCTGACGGCTCTGGATGTTGCAGGACTGTCCTGGTTGACATGCCTCTGCAATGTCATGTGGAGATCTGGGGAGGTGCCTGTGGATTGGCATATTTAAGTAGCCTAGTGTGAGAGCCGTTGGATTCACTAAAGTGTTCTTTAGGTCCTTATGAATCCACCTTCAAATCTTCCCTCTGACCTCCAGACATTTTCCATCGTTGTCAAGGAACGTTATTGGGAAAAGACAAAGGAGGTAATGTTTTTGGACTATTCGACGGAAGCCCTGGTCATACACTGTTATCACAATTTCACCTCTTTTCCTAGCTCCCAGCCTTCTGCGGTCGTGTGACCGCTGCACCCCCCCATGCACCCAGTCTGTGGTGTCATCCTCCATTTACTCTGTTGAGACCACGACTGTTGTCATGGTCACCAACCTCATTGTTGCCGCTGTAATCTTTTCTATTATCCACCTCCAAAGTGAGGAGTGACCGTGGACCTCTGGCTGCTTTATTTTCCACATGTGATTTGATTCTTGTGATGTGGGTCCAACGGCAGATTTGAACTGATTAGTTACTGATGAGGGGCGGAGCTTTCTACTCAAGTGTAAGTAACCTCAAGGATCTGAGAGTAAAAAGCAAAACAAACAAAAAAGAAATCATGTTATATAAACCCCATCTCAATAGCTTACGTCAGTGTCGCCCACATCCTCAAACTTACTTTTTGCTTTAAAAATTAAAAAAAAAAAGAACCACTTCAAGAACTGTGTATTCGATCTCTTGTCAGGTGCCATTGTAACAAGATAATCAGTGTCATCCACACCACCGGTCAGTGAACTCAGTGTTGTGGCTGCACATACAGTGCGTTTGACAACAAAGTATGAAGGATGTGGTCTTACATCCATTTCAATCACAGCAAAGAATTCATGCGAGCTGAAGAAAATATGCAAGTGAAAAGAAACAAGAAGGAGAAAGGGCCGACATCTGCGACTCTGCGTCTCTAACTGCAGATGAAAGGAAGTCGTTTGAAGTTGATGTGGTGCTATTTCTCAGATGACTCAGATTAAACACTGATGCCCATTCGAAGCAGCACATTCATCACTTCAATGATACTTTTAGTGGCCGCTCCCATGCTCGGGCGGAAATTAACAGCACTCTGGTGCCCTGTGTGTGCATAAAGACAACCCTGACTTTCACACACACACACACACACACACATACACACACGTGTACGTGAACACAATGATGCCCAGTTCTGTTTATACACAAAGAAATGCAGACTGTGTTTTTCCACCACTTCTACAGCTAATTTAAATTCAAGGGACATGAGATTATAGTTTATTTGTTTTTTTTAAACTGCGGCCCTGCATCAGGCTCATCAAACTCATTTACCGGAGGAGGTCGAGACTCTTAAACTATGCCATTAAAACATTATGATGAATCATTTATTTACCAGGTTGATTATAATTTAAATGACAGATGATCCTTCAGACAAATTTTAATGATGATATGCTGAAAGAAAATTAGTGCATGCAGGAGAGGCACTAATACAA
>VUQJ01020681.1:1462-18635 GCA_015108635.1 Andinoacara biseriatus | reverse complement strand
TTGAATTGATAGTTGCAGGATTTACATGCATGCAGTGCTTCAGCTCCTGATGGTGGATGTGCCTGATCCCTCTGGAGACTATCTTCACTGGCGTGTTTATCACAGTAAAACAAAGTCGGACTAATTGGGCTCGACGGAGCTTTGGTTAGGAGTTAGCATGGGGTAAGCTAGCTGCTTTTTTGCTAACTTTGCTCATATACAGCAGGAGGATCACTCACTGCATTAATCACCATGTTTGTGTTGATCTCCAAGCTGCACACGTCTGGAAAGCTGAACTTTTCTCATCGTATCCTCGAGTTCACAAAGCGTGAAAGAGAGGCGCGACATTTGAATCCTGCCTTACAAACTGTTGTTCTCCACTCTGAACTAAACAAAAAAGTAATCCTGACGTTCTCCCTCTGTCTCTGTCTGCAGCTGCTGAACCTCTTCCTGGCTCTGCTCCTCAGCAGTTTCAGCTCTGATAACCTGTCAGCTCCGGACGACGACGGGGAGATGAACAACCTGCATATCGCCATCCACAGGATCACGCGAGGCCTGGGCTGGTGCCGCAGACAGGTACCTGCCCAGTGTGTAAACCTGTGCCGACACCATCACAGAGCTGCTTCTGTGCTTCATGCTCTGCTTTTATCCACTCTGTCTGGGATCCAGGTGGTGGATTTCTTTAATGGGAACCTGAAACGTCGTCGTCAGAAGCGAAAGGAGGCCAAAGCCATGATGAAGCTGAAACGCCTCAGCACCATCCACACTGAGGCCAACGGAGCTGTCATAGGTGACACGCCGCACAGATGATTTCTCTTCATACACCAACACAGACTCTCATATTACCCTTGTTATACACCTAATTTCCACCTTTCAATAACCTGCTTTGGAGTGCTGGCATGCAGCGGGGGCTGAGATTTCAGCAGAAAGAAATCTGGTATTTATGTGCTGTGGGTCCATAAACACATGCATTTGCTATTTGATAGCTATGTACCAAACACTGTCGGAGAGCCGTCCAAAGGCAGTGACTGCCCTCACACATAAACACGCGTCTTTTCTGTACACAATTAACAAACGAGATTCTATTTAGGGAAGAGTTGATGCTCACATCAGGCTTTATTGACAGGAGCATCACTGGAAACCAAATGAAACATTATATAAAAACAATAAAGCTCCTGTTCTGTTGGTAGAAATGCTGTTAAGTTTCCATCATGTCTGTTACAGGAGCAGCAGGTTCCTTCTAATAGCTGGCTATTAGAAGGTGTATGAGAAAATGCCCCTAATTCCCTCTTGACCTTTGACCTCAGCGAAGACTTTCCTGATGTGTTTGTGATCTCTATGTTCAGGTCTTATCTAATAAAACCTGACGTTCTTTGGTAAACGATGGTCCCGTTAAAAAGGAGGGAACGATTGCGGTCGGGCTCACTCTGATTGATGAGTCGCTGTCACGTGAGCCTGAGGAGTCTGTGGGTTTAAACCAAACCGGATAATTACTGGAAAAAACTTAAAGAAAAGAAAACTTTGTCCCGCAATGAAAATAAGGAAGTCCTCCCTCTAATATATGAAACCTATTCAGTGTCATAAACAGGTGTTTATATGCTAATGAGGACATTTTCCAGCTCTGTCTGAACATCCATGAAACTGCTCAGAAATCAACTTTCATAAAAAATAAAATGAATCCTGCAGAAAGGATGAAAATATATCCATCTTTGTCTTCATCCCAGGCCGTCACGTGGAGAAGTACGTGGTGCCGGAGGACGACAGCTACATGACGAATCCCAACCTGACCATCAGCGTTCCCATCGCCCCCGGAGAGTCGGATGTAGAGTTCCCAGAGGAGGAAGAGGACGGGGAGGGAGAGGAGGAGCAGACAGAGGGCTCTGAGGGAGAGGAAGAGGAAGAGAGAGAGGAGGTAGGGAGGAGAACTGACTGTGCTTTTCTAGTTCACACACACACACACACACACACACACCTGCGTGTGAGGGTAAAGAAGCTCAGGTGTGAGGATGAGTCAGATGCTGCTCCCCCCGAGGTTAGCTTCTAACAACTGCCCGTCTGTGGGCTGGTCCACGTGTTCAGGTCACTTCATTAACCATCACAGGTGCAGTGAACACAGAGAAACAGGCATGATGAAAAACACAGGAACACTTATTCTTTTTAAATATTGGTGTCCAAAAGAGGCTGATTGGCTGAATTTGGATATTTGGAGATTATTTAACTTGCTCAAACCCTTGATGAAGGTTCTTCCTGTAATAGTTTGCTGATTGGCACCACGTCTGAACGCTCTGCATGGAGGAGCCTGAAAACTCCTGTTAAAACCTCTTGCAGAGGATCGGAGCGTAGCTACAGGGAGGAAGTGGGAATGCGGCCCTCCCTGGTACTTTCCCCAAATGATCTTGTCTTATGAAAACTACTCAGCAGGGACGATGAACATGCACATGGTGCCTGGGTGTGATGAGTGAAGCTAATGTGCAAATAATTTGTTTCTCTGGTGTCCAGCAGGGGGCGAGTTCTGCGATACAAAATGAAGTCTGATTGTATAAAAGTGGTAAAGACGCAGCTTCTCACTTGATCTGTGACTTTAGTAAATGATTTCCTGTGTTTATGGTTTAAATCAGCAGTTTAAAGTTTAATTGATGTTTCTTGTTTACATCCTCGTCGCAGTTACAGTCGATCAGGAAGGGGAAGTAGGGAAGTCCCCAGCCTGAGTGCCAGTCAGATCCAACCCAGGCTCCACGTCATGATATCCAGTTTTAAAACCTCAACATGACAACAGCAAAAAAAATGCTCGCCTCAGAGCTTCAAGCCAGGCCTTTAACCAGTGGCTGTCTTTTATATACAGTCTATGGTCCAGACCCCTCCTGCTGGTAAAAACACTTCTGCTAATTATTTACACAAAATCCTAAAGGTTTGAGTTTGAAAGCTGCTCACAGCGGTGTGGTCCTTACACTCACACACAGTATTAGTTATCTGCTTACTTTAATTTGCCCTTTGTGCCACTTTCTATGTAATACAGTCTAATAAAAGCCTTAAAGCACCGTCCTGGTGCTCATCCTGAGGTGAGCTCCTGAGTCATGTGAAATGATTATTAGAAGAAATATTCACAATTACTAAAATACTCCATTATAAATTAAATCTGTGGTTTAAAAAAAGGCGCACTGACTGAGCCGGTAGCAGAAGGTAAAATGCTCAAAGCTCCATCAGTGGCTGATTTGGTGGAGCTGTAGTTTGTAGTCAGATTTTCCTGATCAGTGCTGCCTGCAGTCAATAATGTGCGATGATTGATGTGGTTGTGTGCTCGCTGTGTTCATCGTGGCTCATGTGCTCCTTTCATGTGTTGTTTTCATCTTCTAATTATCCTCGATGTCAGTTTTCAGCAGCTAATCTGTGCAGCGTGTGCTGCAGCTGCCGTCTCATCACTCCTGCTGAGGAAAGCCGAGTGTCCTCCCCGTACATGAAGCCATTATTACAGGCAGCTTAAAAACCCCACGGCTGCAGACCAAGAGTGCTCCCGGAGATTTCCACAGCGTTCCGAAGCTCGTGGATTCACTTTGTTTATCAGACCTTCCACGTGTTCTGGTGGCTCATTAGTATTTTTACTTTAATGTGTCATGAATAAAATGAAGTATGCACTGCAGAGCTGACTGAGCCTGGAGGTCAGCTTCTCACACATGTAAAAAATCACTAAAATAGTAAGAGGCTGCAGTTTTACACCCACTCTGTGTAAATCATTACATTTGACACTCGCTCTACACTGTTGGCTGTTACATGCATCACATTATGACTGCACAGTTGCATTGATGGAGCAACATTAATAGGATGAAGCAGGTCTTTCTGTCTGAAACCCATGAACCAGCTTCATTTGCTGCACCTTTTATCTGCGAGTTGCAGCAAACTTTCTGCTCCTCTGCTCTCTCGCTCGTGTTACAGTCGATATGTGTGTGAATAACAGAAGATACTCCACAATCTTCCTGTGCACCTTGAAGCAACTGCAGAAGCAGCCGTGCGCGTGCAGCTACCTCGAGCTGGGAATGCTTTTTAGGGTCCGTCCTCCAGGCTGGGAATGATGGTGATAGAGGGACATAGAGAGGTGGAGGGAGGGAGAACAGGTGCACAACATGATTAAAGAGGAGAGCTGATGATGAACCGAGTCAGCGCAGGTGTGTACACACACACGCACGCACACACAGACAAACACACACGACACAAATCTGTCATTTCATGTTAGATACAAAGAGAAGAGAGAGGAAACGACTAAACATCTCCTCTCCCTCATCTTCCTCTCTCCCTGCCTCAGTGTATATACACACACACACACACAACAAGAAATTTTAGCTTTATGAGTTTTGCTCCTAAATATATAGTGTTACATTTTACACTATTTGAAAAATATGACACCGAGTCGCACAAAGAACTTACAAACACACACTCGCGTCTGCAGCTCAGTCGGACTTTTTGTCCTATGAATAGATGAAGTGAGGCAGGATGCACACACACACACTAATATACACCCTTTTAGCACAAACACATCGCGCACACAACATAGAGTGAGAAAAATGCCGGACCTTAATGCACCGCTGGAGGCCTCCAAATCTGTCTGAGGGACCCTTTTACTGTGTGTCTGTGTGTGTGTGTGTGTGTGTGTGTGTCTGTGTCTGTGTCTGTGTGCGTGTGTGTGTGCGTGTGTGTGTGTGTGTGTGTGTGTGTCTGTGTCTGTGTGCGTGTGTGTGTGCGTGTGTGTGTGTGTGTGCGTGTGTCTGTCTGTGTGTGTGTGTGTGGAGCCAGTCCATCCATTGCAAGCATAATTTTCATAGAAAGAAGCAGAGTCTGTGGGTTTGGATGGGCTGAATGCTTCTACAGTAACCTGAACACTTAATATAGTAATCATGTTATTATCATGTTGTTATCATGTTGTTATCATGTTGTTATCATGTTATCGTGTTATTATCATGTTATTTCCATGTTTTTATCATGTCATAAACAGACTTTTGAAAATGTTTTGGCTTTAATCAAATTCCATTGTTCAGTCCGGTTCACAGCATCTGTTGCCTGCATGTTCAGGCACAAAACCATTTTTCCGTTTTTGTAACGCGTTCAGACGGAAAGGTTTTAAAGGTGATCTCTGTTCACACGGAACCGCAACAGTGAAAACGCTGCAGTTCCCATGCCAGGCCACAAGTTGGTGGTATGGGTGTAGGAGTCGGAGGAGCACAGAGCGCATGTGCCAGCACCTCCTGTAGGTTTTTTGTTTACACAGAGATGGAGAACCTGTTTTCAGGAACTGTGAACGCTGTTCTCATGGAAGGGTAAAACACATCAAGACTTTATCTTTATAAAAAGCTAACCGTAGAGAGAGAATGCTGTGAGCAACGGCAGACAACAGTGGGGAGGAAGAACTCACTTTTACTAGGAAGACACCTCCAGCAGAACAACCCCCCCCCCAGCAGCCTAGGCCTATAGCAGCATAACTAAGGGAGGGTTCAGGGTCACCTGATCCAGCCCTAACTATAAGCTTGATGATAAAGGAAAGTTTTAAGCCTAATCTTAAAAATAGAGAGGGTGTCTGATACGGTACTGTGAGGTCTTTAAGATAAGATGGGGCCTGATTATTCAAGACCTTGGATATTTAGTTTGCTACAGTGCATCATCTGCCTCCATGAGGGGTTCCTCTTCTCCTCCTCATCAGCAGATCCATCTTCAACATCTGTTGTCAGATATACGCACTGAGGCTGCACGATTACGGCCACAATGATAATCATGTTGCAGTTATTCGCTGATTTTAGTGAGAAAACAGTTTTTAATTCCACTTTGATGTAAGCAGATCACTTCTGTATTTGCACCTCTCAGAGGAGAAATAAACCAACAGGAAGCTGCTGTCAGCCTTACATGGTGTTAACTTCCTGTGAATCAATCTGCAGAGAAATACTATAATACTCGGTTCATCATGATGTGACTGAGACTCATAGCACCAGCTGGGAGGTTTCCCTGATTTCCCTGCTTGGAGACATCGCTGCCCGAGGGGATGATGTTGGTCCAGTACGCGACTGTTTTCCTGAAGTCGTCCTTACTCACCGTGTTTAGTGCACACTGATGGCCGATGGACAGTGACTGTGTTGTTGTGAGGTGGATGGGCGCTTCGTGGAAGTCTGGTTCGATGTTGGATGATTCGCATTAGCGACCGCTGCTTAGTTTTTCTTGGCCACGACATCTACGGTGCTCTGTGCTAGCTTTAGTGTGTCTGTGTGTGTGTGTGCGCGTGTGTCTGTGTGCGTGTGTGTGTGTGCGTGTGTGTGGTGCAGTGAATACTTAGCCGCGAGGTGAAACATGCAAATCCAGCAAGAGCTGCAGCACAAATACACACAAATGCACATATACACACACACATACACACAGTGACCTGATGTGAAAGGGCAGCATAAATAGAGCAAAGCTCAGGATCATGTTTTCCCCCTGAAACGCTCCTGAGACACAGAGTCACTGTATCTGTGTGATATCCTCACCATGTGCTGCAGCTGCAGAGGAGCCGAGCAAACGTCCACATCTGGTTTTAGGGCCGGTCCAGGTCCAGGTCCAGCATCGAGTCCTCCTCACAAACACTGTCTGAGACGGGAGGCTGTTTAGAGGGTGTGTGAGAGTGTGTGTGTGTGTGTGTTTCCTCTCACTTCTTTTATTGCTCCTTCTTTTAATTGACCTGATCCTCCAGCACAGAGAACAGAGGGCTGAAGCGTCTGTGACGTGTTACTCTGATTCCCTCTGATTTCCTCTAAAATTCTGGATGCTGAATTCGGACATTTGTAAGCTGTGAGCAGCCAGCGAGCGATGCTGAGTGTTTCTTGACGTGACCAAAGCTCATCCTGAACCCCCTGAAATATTAAACTGCCCACAGTTACGAGCACTCTTCAGCTGTTTGATCGTGTGACAGAGGGACCGGGCTCTGATCTGGGACCATCACGGTAATAAAACGATCCTGTTTTTCCATCATCTCTGATTTTGGTGAGCAGAAGTCTTCCTCTCCGAACCCTTTTTTTTAATCTTTTGGGATGGCGCACAGGAAGTGATTCCCTCGTGGTGCATCCCTGTGTCACTGATGTTGGGTTGTGAGCAGACATTCGAGGCTTACATGAGCCTTTCACGTATTCCCCGTCCTGTCATATGTCAATCAGCGGCATCCTTCGCTCTCATTGGTAGTCACGTCACTCACGTGCCTTGTTGAGAAAACTTCATGCTAATTCACTGAATGTCTCTGGCTGGTTTCTTTCTGAAGGATTCCATCTAGAGGAGCTTTGCCTAAGATCACCTCTTTGACATCATAAAGCTCTGGGAGTCCAAGAAAGCTGCCAGCATCCTAAATCAGCTCTTTTTAAATGCTCTGATTCATGATTGATGTGCAGACGAGTGCAGAAAGCAGCGATGTGACGATGTTCAGTGTCATCACTGAGTGTAAATACATCAGTCTCAGCTACTGCTACACACATACACACACACAAACACACACACACACACACACAGCAGGTTTTCAGCCATAAGTAATAAACATGGCTGCTATGTTTTTTGTTAAATAGGTAATATTTTGGCGTCTCAATAATTCATGCCGTGTTGTTCTCGGCGCCTTCCTGCTGGCTCAGCAGCGTGAATGAACAATGATTTTTTATGATGTCAGACGATGCGTGTTGGCCAGCTCGTGACCCAGTTAGGCAGTTAAATAATGCACCAGCACGAAGGTGTCGCTGAGATCTGAACACTGTTAGTCAGCAGCTTGGTTCAGGTGGAGCCCCACGTCTCTAGGATGGAGGTGAGCTTAGATGAACTGTTGGCTCCGGCCGGCCCGGCACACCTTCAGTCTGCAATTTGGTGCCGGGGTCAAGGGCGGGAATCCGGTGATAAGAGGGCATGTTCTTCCACATCTGCAGTGGACCTTTGGGACACGCTGACCTTTTATCCTGTGATGTTAAGGTCACTCCGTGTCCATTTTACTCAATGCCCAGAAGAGTTTTCCACTCATTCCCAAACTGCAGCTTCATCACAGCTGTGGGCGTCACAGTCCCATCAGGTACTCTTTGCTGTGGGACACCAAGCAGCAACATATCCAGACCTGCAGCTCCTCTAATGTCCACTTGAGGCAGGTTGTAACGGTGAATCAATCCTGTCCAAATGTATCCCTTAAAAACATATTTAAAGCTGTTTTGGGCTCTTTAGATGGTTTTGCCTTCCTAACCATTCTGGGGAAGATGATGTTTTCTTAAACCTAACAGTGCAGCTCTCAGTGACCCTCAGTGACGGTACCTCTGTGGATCTGACTCCTGCTTCCATCCCTGAGCCATGCTCTCTCAGGCCCCGGTTACAAAATGAAAACGGTGTCGTTTCGATGCGTTTCGGCCTCCCGTTTACACGACAACCGAGTGAAGACGGTGCGTTTTCGAAACGGGGTCCAAAACCGGGGTTCGTGTAAACCGGGGTCCTCGCACATGCGCACCATGGTCGTGACCACCACAGTTTTCCACGCATGTGCAAATAGAACAACAACACTGATGAGGGTTAGCATTCACGAGTGCTTCAGTGAACTTCGAGTAGCGCGATTCACAGTCGATCTTTTCTTGTGTTTTTGCCGGTTTATTATTGAGTGTTGAGTGCAGCAGCGATCCAACCTCATCGTCAGTCCACAAAGACTCTCACATTGGCCATTTTGTAAATAATGAAAAAATCTTTGCAGCGCATCCTACTGAGTCCCTCCGTGCATGCGCGTGCTGTGTAAACAAACTTTGCAAAAAACACCGCCACCTTGTGGCCTGGCAATGGGAACTACATCGTTTTCATCATTTCATGCGTTCTCGTGTAAACGTAGAAACGGCTCCGTGTAGACGGGAGGCTGAAACGCATCAAAACGACACAGTTTCCAGTGTAAACGGTGTCGTGTAAATGGGGCTTCAGGCAGGTGTGACTGTGTGCATTTTGGCCTGCAGGACTCATTTAATAGAGGACAACAATGAGCTGTGCCTGCGTTACCTTTGAGGTGCTGACAGATATGAAGGATCCTCCCTGAAGTTAAGCTGTGGCTGTTCAGAGGATCTCAGGTTGCAGGTCACTGATATCTGTTTGTTTAGCTTTAACACCGCCCTCAATCCCCACCTAAGGCCTGCATATTAACGCTGAGCCCGAGTGTATTTATAACCCACTCTCTGTGTCAGGGTCACAGTGTGGACCTGATGTTCAGCTGTGGATCCGTCTGCTGGTCACTGATGTTCCAGAGCTCAGGTTACAGTTTTTGTTTCACACGATGGTCTAACTCAAAGCAATATCATTTAAAGCTGAGCAATGGCAAAATGAAAGGAAACAGCAGGTTTACAACATACTCGTGACCACTTCATTAGGTACAGCAACTCGTTGACAAATATCTACTCAGCCAATGACATGCAGCATTTAGTCAGGTGGACATGGTCAAGAAGACCCGCTGAAGCTCAGAATGGGGAACAAAAGGTCATTTAAGTGTCTCCTGGTGATCTCCTGGGAGCTCCCCACAAAACCATCAGAAAATGGTCCCAAAAAGGGGAAACATCCAGTGAGCGGCGGCTCTCGGGGTGAAAATCCCTCCATGACGTCAGAGGAGAATGGCTGTGAGCTGACAGGAAGGCAACAGTGACTCCAATCACAGGTGGTCCCAACCGAGGTGTGCAGAAGAGCATCTCCAACCCTGAAGCAGATGGTCTGCAGCAGCAGAAGACCCCACAGGGTGTCAGCTAAGAGCAGGAAACTGACGCTACGATTCACACAGACTCACAAACACATGGCCTGATGTGATGAGTCTGGATTTGTGCTGGTGGGCCAGTTACTTCCTTTTCTGCATTATTTATCATTGTCTTTACTCGCTCTTTAATGCAGTCACTAATGAAGCCTAAATTTTGATGTGACAGCTGAAGCATCCATCCCTCTCTTCCAGCTGGAATTCCTTGTTTTCCCTCCGCTGCCGTCCTCTCTCCCCTCTGCCCCTCTCTGTATCTCTCGCCCCATCGCTCCTCTCCCTCCAGCTCTGCCGTATGTAATTTATTTGCAGAATACAAACAGCTCACTGTAAATAGAAGCTGTTAAGCTGCTACGGCACTCCGGTTTTATTAGAGCCGTGTTTGGTTATGTAATGATTAAATAGCTGACCGAGGCTTTAATGGCATTATAAATCACTGAATGTGTTTCTGTAAAAGCCTCGAATCAGCTGGTCGAGGTGGGCATGGTCAACAGCCAAGGTCAAAGGTCATCAAAGGGCTGTCATTGCAGGTGGATGGGAAAGTTTCAGTTTAAAAGCATTTTTCTCACCAAATAAAAATGTGTGTGATTTATTGTTTGATTGTCCTTTTAAAGGAAGTTCAGGTAGACATCAGCTGCAGGCTGGAGACCATCACAAAGCTTCGTCACGATCTGCTGTTAAACGTCTTTCTAGGATCTCCTGACCCCCCAGTGAAGAAAACCTGCACAAACATTTCGAGGTTTCTTACTTTCTAATTTGAGTCTGTACCTCAGTGCTCTCCAAAGGTGGCAGTGGTCCCTGTGGCACAACTGCAGCCTGAAAGCTGAAGGTTAAACCATTTCTGGTCCTGCCTTCATTCTGCATTTGCTTTGGTTTGGGCATTAAAGCTCTGCTCCTGCACTTTAGAAGCACTGTGATTCAAACAGTCAGTAACTGAGCTGCTGTCAGGTAATCCATTTCCATTTGAGGCCCGATTTAGTTGTTGGAAAGCTTATTGAGTGTCACAGCATGTTTATTTAGAAACAGCGCCACCATCAGGACAGGAGCTGCTCTGTAGCCAGCCGGACTGAAGCGGACCAGTTCTGCTCATTTGCAGCTTTGTGTGTTTCTTCTTGGACTCTAATCCTACCTTATCTCACTCTGGGCCTCAGTTCTTCCTCTGGACCCTCACAAACAGAGGGTTTGAGCTGCAAGTGGGCGGGGCTTCTGTGCCTGAGACGGTATCCTGTCAGGATGAGCTCATGCCTGTGTTTAGCATCCACCGCTGCAGCAGGAGGACAGACCGGCTGAAGATCCTAAAACCGTGAATGTCCCGTTAGAAACAGCTGAGCATGTGTGTGTGACTTTCCTGTGTTTGTGCCAGGTCCTCACAGCTGTTTGAGTGTGTGTGTGTGTGTGTGTGTTTGCACGCACATGCACGTGTGTGTGTGTGCCCAGCTAGTAAAACTCACCGTGACCCTGCCTGCTGCCACAGTCTCAAGCTGGTGACCTCTGACCCTGGTAAAGTTCAGGACCCTGCTAACAGATGTCCAGGTGCTGTCTGCAGAGGCAGGTGCTGGAAAATGGACCCCTGCAGCCCCCCTTTGATTTTCCCATCTGTTATGAAATGGACGACATCAAAACCTCCTGGATGGAATCTGGCTGAGCTGTGAAGCTGCAGCTCGCAGAGCAACATCAGAGAAAAACACCTTCAGCACAGGAAACACTGTTAATACTTTGATCTGCAGAAGCAAAGATCTGCCTTAACTTCTGAATGTAAACACAAAAATGTATCGTCTCAGGTGATCCTGATCCCAGATCAGATCAGAGCCTGCAGCACCTGTGGACTGGACTGCTGCACGTTTACAGTGTAAATCATTTTAATAAAGGCTTCTGCACCACCTACAGAAGCAGTCCAGTCATTTTCAGGTGACAGCATGGTGCTGTTAAAGGGACACTTCACCCAAAAATCACTAATCCACATGGATCCTTTTGGTGCGAGTCTGCCCGCTCTTTGAACATGAAGAAACCAACCAGTGAATTTGTTTAAGCTCCTTTTTAATCATCTGAAACAGAATTGATGCTGATGGTTCAGCCACATCCACCCAAAGCTTCCAGCCGTCTGCAGAGGCTCACTCTAACAGGACCCCCCCACCCCCCACCCCTCTTGCTCAGCCTGTTTCTGTATGTGTGATGTCATTATTTTGTGCTACAGTGGATTTTTGCCAACTTGGAGCCACTTCATGGATGTTCCTCATCTCTGTAAATTTAAGAGTCTGCATTTCTGCCTTCATCCATCTCTGCTGCCTTCCTGCTCATCTCCTCTCTCTCTCTCAGCTTCGTGTAAATATGAAATATATTTTATGTCTGCATTTGTTAGCACAAAACAAACAAAAGGGCAAACTGCGGGGAACAAAAAATGTTGTGTTTGTCCTCGTTAGCGGTGGACGTGCCATTCCTCCTGCCTAGTGAAGACGAACAATGTGACGCGTGGCTTTGCCGATGAATGAATGAACTGTCTGTCACTATGGCAGCTACCTGCTGAACAAACACCTGAACAGGCCACGTGTGCTCTGTTCATTTATGTCTATTCACCGGCTCTGGGAGGCAGACTGCAAACAAAAGATGACATCACCATTGCTTTCAGGACTCTGGCTGCTGTCCTGAAGCCTGACAGAACAAATCAGCTCTTTGTTTTTGTTTCTTTTATGATCTACGAATGATTTAATTTTGGCTCATAAACCACCACCATGACATCACTCACTGGTTAGTGAAGTCCCGCTCTGAACCCTCGAGTGTTTCCTCCATCGCCATCTTGGCCTTTTGAAACCTGAGACACTGCCGAGTGAAGTCATCAGCTAATGAGCGAACCCCAGGTTATCCACCTTTGTGATTCCACTAAGGAGCAGGACAGCAGCACCAGCATGATGATGCAACACTGAACATAGGAATGACAGGACTATTTATACACACACAGACAGGGGGATAAATATATGAGATACGTGCCATCAACAACAGGTGAGCATGATCAAGGAATGAAGGGAAGTCAAACTCTTCACAAGACGTACGGGACAGATAAACACAACGGGACCGAGGCAAAATCAAAATGAGACAAACAGCAACGATCTATAAATCCCAGAAACTGGAAACACAAAGAACAAAGCCAATGCCCAGAAATACAAACCAAACATACGTGTGTGGGAAAAACGCTCTGGGATCCAAAAACAAACTCCATCAACACTGTCGAGAAAGCTCGCACCTAAAAATCTACAGAAACCATTAAAAGGGTGCAAACGAGACTCAAAACACAACCTGACGCTAATTAAACGAGTCGCCCCCTGTTGGCCATTAGGAGAATGCAGTTTTAAGGTACTTCCACACCAGCTTCACTTTTCACACCCAACTTTGTCTTTAAATTAATGCAGTAAGAAAAAATAAAGAAAAGCTGGGTTTTATGGCCTTAGTTCACTTTTATCAGCATAAATCAGCTGATGGATCACAGATGGCTGATTCTATTGGCTGAACACGCTATCGCACTCAGCAGGTGCAAATTAAAGAATAATATCAGCTGGAGATGCTTGATACACTCTAACCACTGTACTTGGATAACAGTAATCGGATTACACGTGACTCCAGTGTTTCTGAATGTGATGCAGTGCCTTCTGCTGCTCTCTGGCTCCACAATAGCAACAGCCTATGAATAGAAATACATTTAAACCGCTCATTATGGACGTCAACTGTCAGGAGCTTTTGGCCCAAGGCTGCTGCGTGATACACTTTTTGTGTTCGTCTCTTTTCACGTGCATCTGTGTGTGTCGGAGATTAGATGTGTGTTTGGTGTCACCTTTGTGTGTGTGTGTGTGTGTGTGTGTGTCCAAGGCTGGCATTCGTCACAGTGGCTGCTTTCTGTTCCCAGACTCTGAATGTATTCATGAGTTAGCTGTTGACACAGGTAGTTAGCTCACCTGTGCATACACACACACACACACACACACACACACACACACCCTGCTGTGTCTTTTGTCCAGACAGTCAATAAAACTTGCCAAATTTCCTTCCTCAGTCCTCAGCAGAAAACCTGTTTCCAATCCCTCCCTCTCCCTTACCCCTTTGTAGAGTTAAACTCCCATGATGCTTAGCAAACAGGGACCTTTGAAGTCAGCTGGGATGAGGGGGACGTGAGGGGGGGATTTCCTAACATCTCGTTTTGCCCAGATCTTTGAGTCAAAGTGAACAGACGGCAGTTTTCCTGGCAGCAGGGGGGAAGGTTTGGATGGAGGTATCTGTGTGTTGTCAGCCAGGATTCAGGCAGTCACGTAACATTAAATCTGACTCATTCAGCCTCAACTGCAGCAAAGTGACAATCGCACAAACCATACAAATGCATAGAAACAGCCTGAACAGCACTCACAGGAGCAGTAACCACAAAGCTTTCTTTAAGGATAAATCTGGACCTGATTTTTTTCTACAAATGAAAATGTCAGGTGTGTGTGTGTGTGTGTGTGTGTGTGTGAGAGAGAGAGAGAGAGAGAGAGAATGTGTTAGTGACATGATAAATACCATACCTCGCTAGCTAGCGATAGCTAACTACACAACTAAATGTACTGTAATTGCTCATGGAAACATTTTCCTCTGATCTTCCCCTCCTCTCTGCTTTCTGTCACATTTCTGTTTCGTAGCTTCATCCACAAATGACCGTAACTGATGGACCATCGGGTCACAACTGCTGATGCAGATACCTGCCCAAAATACCTGAATGCACGATGTCAGTCAGCAAGTGGCCTACTCATTAATTTAGTTTTCTTGCAATTGTGCAAATCTGGAGAGTTGGAATAGTTTCTTCTTCCTTTTAGGACATTGGCATGTTAAAAAAAAGTGTCATCACAAATGTAGGTGAGCTTGGGGGCCCCCTGGTGGTGAGGGGACCCTATGCAGCAACATATGTTGTCTATGTCTTTTGGGTCCATTTTGGTAACTGTAGTTACATAGTCTCACTCTGGTTACTAAAGCCTATGCTGACCCTGGATTTGGGGAAATGCAAAACTCAATTTATGGAATAAATGTGAAGTCAGAACAATTTTTTTTCATCACTGCCAAGAGTCAGAAACACTGTTTAAACCATGGATGGATGGATGGGTGGGTGGATGGATGGATGGATGATTCCTTGGGGGTTGGGATTGGCACCAATGAATACTGGCCATTAGTGTTAATTCATCCAAGCCACAAAGTCGAGCTCAAAAGCAATCCTGGCAGATCAGCTGATCAGTGCCAGCTGATATAGGGCAGGGTAAATACATTTTTTCTTCTTTTCTTTTTTTTAGCTCGCCCACAGTAGTTGCTGCGCCTGCAAGCCACTTTGGAACCCACCTCCACCCCACAATAAAAACTCCAAATTACCTGCTGAATGTTATCAAGATGTTTTTCAAGCTACATCTGACTGAATCTGCTATATCGTTCAGATTTGTTAGCTTTGAGTCAGCGAGGTCCCAGAACAGAGCCATGCCATCAGATCTAAATTACTGGAGGATCAAACTCCTGTTTTCACTACAGTGATAATTTAATCCTGCATAAAGACATATACAAACTGATGGCAGCATATCTGATGCTGAGTGGGACTCTGTGATTGGATGATTTTAACCAGTTACAGTTGGTGTTGTGAAGCTGATGAGTTCATGGTTCTGACTGGTTGTTTCTTCTTTCTTGTGTTATTCAGCAGAAAGACGATATTAGCCTATCAGAGGGCAGCACGGTGGACCTGAGGAAGCCTGGAGAGGAAGAGGATGAGTACTCAGAGACGGCTGAAGAGGCGATGGACCCTGACAACTGCTTCCCGGACAGTAAGCATAAATGAGCCCGCGCACACACACACACACACACACACACTGTGCCATTCGGAGGACTGAAGAGAATCAATCAAACTAATTGAGATGCACTGTGAGGCAGTGTGAGGTTCTCAAGGAAGAGGAGTTGGATAAAATTTACACCCAAAAAAAAACACACTGCTACGTACAGACTCACAATTTTGTAGCAGTGTGAGGTTTAAGACCTCTCTGAAGTGTTTGTAGTAACAGGAAGTGGTCTCTAACTAGCCTTCAGTTTGTGGGTGTCCCACATCCAAACAGCTTTAACTCAAACACCAATGGAAACACCGGCTGCTTCTGCTGAAGGTATTATTGTGTTTAATGAACCGTCAGAGGTCTGAATCTTCATCGGTGATGGGCCTAAGCTTAGCCCTGGGGGGTGAGTGTGTAACCCCGGTCATTGTGTCTGCTCTACCTGCAATCACGTGAATAACCGAGTCGTTGGAAAACATGCTGTATGGCTATAGAAATGTGTTCTGCCTTTTCCTTTTAAACAACAGCCAAAGCAATCAAATGTAACATTATTGCTTGTTACATTTTTAATTTGTAACCTATTACGTTTGAAAAGTAAGAACAAGTTAGACTAAGCACATCGTTCCTTCAGCTCCACCTGAATACATGTTCACACGATTGTTCTCCACCTTCTTATTCCACTTCATCATACAGCATGCTTCCATTCTTTCTTCTTCCCTTTTTTCAAACCCGTGTTAGATAAAACTGTGAATCTCGCACTATTTTAATTCTAATACAATCGTTATGTTTCTGTTGAAGCTGTGGATTGTATCCTTTCATACTCGCATGGTTTCATTAGCTGTCTGAGCCCATCCCACCGCCCACTTGCCCCAAAACTTTCACAGTGAGATTTATGATCCTGTTCTGACTAACCCGGGTGAAAAGCAAACACCTTGTTTCCTTCCTGACTCAGCCGGTTTCTTCCTGGAGAGCAGAGATTTGTCTTCGGTGCATCAGTGCAGCTAGTGTGGCAATGATACAGAGACACAGGGGAGTAAGAGAGGGGAACACTGGAGTTTTATTGGGCTAACATCAGCCAATGAAAGGTAGCTTCATGGAGAAGGAAGGAGAAATATGATGCATTATGTTCTAATGGTGGCCACAGAACTGCAAGCACATTTATTTCTGTCTGGATGCAGATGACACACAGCTGTTCATTTGCATATTGCCAAATTTCTTTTAATTCACATGCTCTGTACAGTGTTTTACCAGCATAAGACAAAGCTGGAGATTATCACAGCAAAAGAAGCGAGTAGGTTTCTGTCTGAAACACTAGTGCACAGCATGAGTACATGTCTGTCTTTCAAAATAAAAGTGCAGGTATAGTTACAGGAATTGAGCAAGTCCCCCATCATAAAAGTAAAAACTCCAAATTACCTGCTGAATGTTATCAAGATGTTTTAAAACTGTGACATTTTCAAAAAGTTTAGAAAATTAACACAAAGCCCAGAAATAGAGTCAAATTATGAAAATGACAGCATTAATACAGCATGTAAAATATACGCGCCATACTGTGCTGCCCTCAGTCTACAGAGACACAATCTGTGGGGAGTCCTGTGGGGCACTTAAACACTGGAATTGGACCCTTTGAGATACGATATTCTCT
>VUQJ01020677.1:3539-16620 GCA_015108635.1 Andinoacara biseriatus | reverse complement strand
ACTGTCCCTCGCATCAACCGCCATACCTTTGGGGACAGGGCCTTCAGTGTGGCAGCCCCTACTCTCTGGAACTCTCTCCCTGCTCAGCTTCGCAATGCCCCATCACTGGACACTTTTAAGAAACTGTTAAAAAAAATCATCTGTTCAAAAGGGCCTTTAATTTCTAGTTTGTTTGTTTTTTCTCTCTCATTGTTCAGCGTCCTTGGGTTTCGTGAAAGGCGCTATATAAATCTAAGTTATTATTACTATTATTATTATTATCCTCTCAAAGAGTGTGAATTTGTCCATCCATTCTGCCTTGGTGCCCTCAGAATCTCACCTTTGCTTTTTACCGATGATGTGGTCTAGTTGGCTTCATTGGGTGGTGGCCTCCGGCTCCGGTGGAATGGTTTGCAGCTGAGTGTGAAGCAGCTGTTATGAGAATTAGCACCTGTAAGGCTAAGGCTGTGGTCCTCATCCAGAAAAGAGTGGAGTGCCCACTCCGGCTCAAGCACAAGTTGCTACGCCAGGTGGAGGCAACTATGGTCACGAGTTTTGGGTAGTGACCAAAAGAAAGAGATTAAGGCAGAGGCTGGCCACCCTTAGGAGGAAACTAATTTCTCACAATCCTTTGCAGAGATAGGGTGAGGAGTGCAGACATTCGGGAGTGGCTCAAAGTAGAGCCACTGCTCCTTTTGGGCATATCCTATCGGGAGGAGGCCCTGGGGCAGACCCAGGACACACTGGAGAGATTATATCTGTTGTCTGGCCTGTGAACACCTTGGGATCCCCCTGGATGAGCTGGAGGAGGTGGTAGGGAGATCTGGACTTCTCTGCTCAGGCTGCTGCCCCTACAACCCGGCCCCGGATAAGCAGAAGAAAATGGATGGATGGAGGTTATGATAGAGTGGTAAAGCTCACTGAGGGAGGAGGTCTGTGTGGATGAGAGTCAATAAAACATTAGACCTAATCATATGTGACCCATTTTAAATCTTGCTAAAGAGATTATTATTTTAATAATGGCAACAAATGCCATCATAACCTTCTTTTAGCAATTTAGTCCAAACCCATAGATCAGAAAACTGATTTATCAATTGTTTTAAATTTTTTTTAGGGAATTGTTTAAATTGGGGCAATTGTTGGTAATCACAATCTTTCTGTAAAGTAAACCAAGTATACAATAATGCTTTAACCATAATAATGATCTTTCATTCGTAGAAAGCAGGTTTTTGAAACACAATCCAGGATTGGGCAGAATGGTCCAAGGGACATTTTTGGCCTAGAACTACACTAGGATGGCTTTAAATCTTGAAAAAGAAATTAAAGGAGTTCACCCAGAAGTGGGTCTTTATATGCCTTCTTGAGTATTCTATAGTTAAGAAGTTGTTTGTGGAAGCTATTACTGTAACCTTTCAGCGATAAGTGCCTACTGTGCCATGTGAATAAGTGCATGACAAATATGCTGGGTGTTGTCGCCATTAGATATAGTGGAACTCTGCACCCTGGAAGCCTAAGAAACTGGGCTTTCTAACATGTGTTTAAATATTGCAAAAGGGTGAATTTTAACCAAAACCATATTTTTCAAATGTCGTCCTTTGAGGTATGTCAGTGACTAGTTGGCTAAACCCATAACTCTTAAATACATCCAGAAAATTGTATGGCCAATATTTAACCCCATCTGTTAGGTCTATTAGATTATGCTTGGTTTTAATTTTTTTAATTTTTTTTATTGTATTTTTAGACTAGTTGACAAGTCAGATATTTTCTCTTAAAATATTAATAAATTAGTCACCAGGAACCACCAGGGGCGTGGTGGACATCGAGAGGTTTGGGAGGTTTCCCGAACGGCCGGTTATTTCCAGGCCGAACCGGCAGGTGATCAGAATTTTTATTTTATTTTATATTATTTTTTTACCCAATTTAGCACAGCAGCGCTCGCGGTGCAGCTCTCGCGGTGCAGCTCTCGCGGCCTCTCTAGACCAAGCTCCTGGGCTGAATTTCAACACCAGCTTCCTCCTGGGAACCACCTAGTAGTTTTGTGCTTAAACATAAGCAAACAGCAAGTAAAAGAAAAACTTGAATTTGATCTTAGGCAATACTGGAAGTCCCACTTGAAGATGGGTGTGCCACCACCACCCCACCTCAAAGCAATCTTAGGCCTAGGTTATACTTTCCACATCTACGGGTCCACTATGGTCCACTTGGATCCGAGTGACATAAATTTCATCATCAGACAGTGAGTGTGAGGATCTGTGCGGATGTCCATGTGCCTGTTTGTGTTTTTGTGACTGTACAGACTTGTCCGTGGAGACTTTACATTACAATCCACTGACTATGCATGCCCCCCCCCCAGGCGTTTGACTTCAAAGAAATGCAACAGGAATGACTACTTGGCAGCGGTGTCACCAGCTGTTCATGAGTATAATCAACCTTTTATACACTGTTTGAGCAGCGTTTGAATGTGTTGTTTCAGGCATTGGGAACAAATGACCACTATGATCATGTACGATGATGCAACTTGCCTTGATTCAGTCTTACCTAAATAAAAAAAAAAAAACACTTTAAAACACTTTAAAACAATGGAGGTAAATCAAAACACCAGATAATGTGCAGAACACACTGTACATCGCTCTCATAATAACCATTTCTTCTGTAGAAAACAGTATCAGACATCTTACAGTTGGGTATTTTAGGATTTGGCAGAGAGCATGTGGGCAGTGCCAGTGGTGAAGAAACCTAAACATATAATGAGATAAATGGATGAATATGCCAATCAGTGAGATGACTATGGGCAGGAAATAGCAAACATATTATTATTATGGATGGAGTATGTGGGGGAGGACACTTATCCGCCAGCATCACAGTTAATTAGTAAAGACAATAACAAGTATAATAGCAAGTGCACAATTAATATGATTATATCTGACATTCCAGATGTCTGCTGGAAACCTTAACTAGAACTGAGCCTAAAATTGAAGATTTGTAAATAAGTTAAACACTACTCACAGAAAAAAAACAAAACACTAAGGTTTGCAGGAGAAAGGCCGAGATAAACTGAAAGCGGCAGACAAGATAAAAGGGACTGGAGTTAAGTCTTGTGTGGTTGATTTTAATGAGCTGTGGCACTTTTATTATCATTATTAATTAGCAGTTTTCAACCAGCCGTGTGTGATCAATAAGGTGGAGTGAAACAAATTTCAATGGGCCATTGGAATCAATCAGAAAGAGTTTTTATCTACATAACTGCCACTAAGCCCCGCTCATTAGGGCTAACAGTAGGAGATGAAAGATTTGCAGCATTTTTAATTAGAATGACGTGGCTGAGCAGCCATTTTTCTTCTGCTGCTCTCTTCTCATCACTGCAATTTCTTGCTTTGTTTCCAATGTATTAGTATTTTTGTTGTCCAGCAGCAGTTTTTTCTCATAGGTACATGCAACATACAGTGTATTTTACTCAAGGATGTGTGTGCAAGCAGCACACCACACACACTCTAATCCTACTCACCTCTTAATCAGACAACCATTAAAATGGGATTAAAGCCTATCTACTGAAATTCCACATTTCCAAGCAGGAGATGTTGTCCCTGTTTACTAATCTGTGATTTTCCTCTTTGGAAATCGACACAATCCCTTAGAATCGACATGCCGAGAGATTTAGACCATTAAGACTGCAGTTGAGAGTCTAGTGTGGCTAAATCTGGTGAATTTTTGCAAGCATAAACCATTAAAGCTGTCTGTTGTCCAAACATACAGTCTGTTTTTGAATTATTACCATAATGTTTCTTAAAATGTTGACCCATAGTTGGAATTATCCACACATTTGTGGAAAGAGAAGCAAATGTTCTGTAAACTAGAATTACTGTGGTTATTGTGCAGATTTCCCCCCATTTTAAAAAAAGAAAAAAACAACTCAAGAAGCATCTCAAAGAAATAATTCACATACCCTGCTTCTTGCTGAGTGGATATGCCAAAAACCTCTCCATTGTGTCTCCACATTGCAGTGCCTATGGGTCCAAGACCTATAGGCGTCTCATGTTCTGCAACATCATACTGGCAACCAAAGAGATTTCAAAAACAACAACAACAACAAAAAAAAAAAATTTGCTGGTATACAGGAGGCGTTATTCAGTGTTATTCAGTGTATACTGTTTAGAAGTGGGAATCTGCTAATTACTAGCAAGTCAAAAAGGCTTTAAAAGCACTCTAAGCTTCAGTCTGTGTTAAAGTTTCCCATCAGTGATGAGCTTGTGGGACTGATGTGTTAGAAAGGTTACCACGAAATTTTGTATCATGCTTCTACATTTGCATTTCTTAACTTTTTATTATTACTGAGGTCAAAATGTAAATAGTGAAACGCTTTTAGGAGTTATAATCAAACGCCTGCCAAATGTCCGAAGACTTTCCAGTCAATCTAAGCTGTACTAGCCCTCTGAGGTCCATGTCAGCATAGGTGAGAACCCTAACCCTAACCTAGCCCAATATTATGGAAAAAGGGAAAACAGACTTTGAAAAATGTAAATCGTTCTTGATATTTGTAAGCTAGATTGATTATTTTTGTTCTCTGATTGCCAAATGTGGGAGAAATTTTTAATAAAAACAAAGGTGACATTTTCTGATTGCTTAGTGTTGGCGTTAGGGTTGACAGCTTGGACCTTAGAGGATTTAAGCTTTAATTACACTTTGTTGCAGATATGGACATGGACAGCTGGAGACATGATGGCCAAGTAGTCATTTCTGTTATACTTGTTTTAAGTGCGCTTGAAGTCTGTCATCTGGGATGCATACGTAATTAGCGCATTGTAATCTAAATTCTCTGCAGATGAGTCTGCGTGGTCACAAAAACAGGGAGGGATTTTGGCCCACTCCTCTTTACAGAAACACTCTAAATCCTTTAGGTTTCTTGGCTGCTGCTTGGCAGCTCAAAGCTTCAGCTCCCTCCACACATATTTTCTATAGGATTGAAGTCTGGAGACTAGCTAGGCCTCTCCATGACCTTAAGGAGCTTCTTCTTTGATCACTCCTTTGTTGCCTTGGTGGTATGTTTTGGGTCATTGTCGTGTTGGAAGACCCATCCATGACCCATTACCAGTGTTCTGTCTGAAGGAAAGAGGTTCTCGTCCAAGATTTTATGATACATGACCCCGTCCATTGACCCCTCAATGCATTGAAGTTGTTTTGTACTCTTAGCAGAAAAACAGCCCCAAAGCATAATGTTTCTACCTTCATGCTTGACTGTGGGGATGGTGTTCTTTGGCTCATACTCAGCATTTGTGTTCGTTCAAACACAATGGGTCGAGTTGACGATTTTCCGTTTCATCTGACCACAGGACTTTCTCCCAAGCATTTTCTGAATTGTTTAGATGTTCACTGGCAAATTTAAGAAGGGCCTATACATATGCCTTCCTGAGCAGGGGGACGTTGCGGGCACTGCAAGATTTCAGTCCATTACAGTGTGTTGTGCTGCCAGTGGTGTTCTTGGTGATTGTGGTTCCAACAGCCTTCAGATCATTAACAAGCTCCTCCTGTGTAGTTTTGGGCTGATACACCACCTTTCTCGTGATCATCTTCATCCCATGAGGCAGGATCTTGCATGGAGCTCAAGACTTAGGTCAATTGATGCTGATTTTATATTTTTTCCATTTCCAAATAATTGCACCAGCAATTGTTGTTCTTGTTGATGGTCTTGTAGCCCATTCCAGCCTTCTGCAGGTCTACAATCTTGTCCCTGATGTCCTTTGACAGCTCTTTGGTCTTGCCCATGTTGGTGGAGAGGTTAGAATGGAAGAAATGGATTCTGTGGGCAGTTGTGCTTTATACACATAACGGGTTGAGATGGTTGATTGATAGTTGGTTGATTGTAATCTGGGTGCCACATGGGCACAAAGCCATAACTCTGGCTGGGCTGTAGGGGATCAAATACATATTTTACTCAATGACATGCAAATCAATTTGTAACTTTTATGTAATGTGTTTTTTTTTTTGGCTGATTTTCTGTCTGTCTTCATTAATATGAAAGTACTATAAAAGATTTGAAGCTGTTCATTTGTTTGTTAGTGAGAAAATTTACAAATCCAACAGGGTATCAAATAATTATTTCCCCCACTGTATTCACATTTTTTCCAAAAACATCTGGTTTTTCTTTCTCCAAAATACAAAGTTATAGTAGAGGTAGGGCTAAGGATGGTAGGGATAGGGTGAGATAGAGGCAGATGATTTGCTGTGCTGACCCCTAATGGGAGCATCAGAAAGAAGATGCTGACTGAGCCGGGCTGTTTCTTGGCTGTGAGCATCTATCAGATGATTTTAAATGGTTGTATTTACATTTTTACAAGATATGTTAAAATTTCATCGCTTTAGAGATGCTGGTATGTGGGTTTTGTTGCCTTTGGACATAGTTTCCAGTTTCCATGCTATTCTATGATAACATACTCCTGACTGTAACTTTACAGAACAGTACAAAAGTAGTATGAATCTTCTCAACCAATTTTGCAACGTATATCACAAAAGTGCCAAACTACTCCTTTAAACTTTATAAAGTGATTTCTCTCCTCACTTCCATCTCTCGTCCATTATTCCCCTCCATCTTCCTCCTTTCATGGAAGTCAGTGGTGGAGGGCTACTTAGCACACAACAGTTAATACCTGTCTAATTTATTAGCCTCCTGCCCCAGCCCTGAAGGGCCATTAGCAACACACACTGACACAGCACACCGGCCTGTGTCGTAATTTATTGTCTTATTACAGTGCTGCAGCAGCATCAATTAATTATCCATTAAAGCGCTGCTGTCCCAGGATTTATGGAGGGGTCTGTGGGGGCTGTGGGAGATACTGTTGGAGAGAAATGAGAGAGAGAGTGGGTAGACATGAGGAAAGAGGAGGAGGAGGCGGAGGAGGAGGTTGAGCAGATTTATTGGAATGGATGAAAGATGGATTGTTGTTTTTGGGGTGCGCTTTGGCTTGAAATTCTGGATAAAAATAAAGAGCTGAAAATGCTTTAAATAAAAGTCTACAAATCAAATAGATACTGTTTAATTGTGGAATTATGAATCATATTCAAAACTGAAATATAATCTGTGCAAATAACAGAGGTAGTGCATATTTTACAGTAAATATCCAGCCCTCTTTATGATCAGAAAGCAGGGAAGAAAATACAAAACATTGTGAGTTGTACAGAATGGGAACAGCCGCGGTGGATATTACCTTCGTTGTAGTTATTGATGGTGCTAAATTAATATGTTCACAATATCAATAAAAACAGCCATACCTGCTGGGCAGTTCAATAGAGCTCATTTTATAATCTACTTATAGTGAAAAACATGGACATCTTAAACTTGCCTTCTATCTGAAGATCATGAGTTGGCAAAAAGACTTACAGTCCTACTGAAGTCTATGACATTTCTCTCATGGTTTTGCAATGACCGGACTCAAGGAGGAGACTTGGACAGTGAAGAGTTTTGAGAGATTTATTTATAGAATTCAAAGAATTAATGAAGGGCAGGTGGGCTTTGGAACTGGGGTCTTTTCCATCAGGCAAGAACTGGCTAATTGTGGGAATTGGTGAAGGACAATAGTAAAAGGTCTCTGAAGCCTTACTTGCTAGAATAGATTATGTTAGTGCTGGAGGACTTGCAGGTGGGCAGGCAGAAGTCTGGATATCCTTGCATCTGCTTGGCTTGCTGTCTGTATGTTGGAGTTTTCACCAGTGAATGAGAGTCACATTCCCGTGTCTTCGGGCCAGGAAATGGCTCCTTCTTTGCATATATGCAACAGTTCAGAGTTTATGACAGTACCCAGCCTACTTGGAGTTGCTGGGTGGGGTGCTCGAGTGGTATTCTGTTATTGAACTTCTGAGCTAACCACAGTTTGATTATAAAGATGTCCATAAGTGCACGTGGCACCAGGACACCCTAGGTTTCAGGTTGATGATCGATTTTGTAATCGTGTCTTCCGATCTGCACCCATATGTTCTGGATACTTCAGTGAAGAGTGGAGCTGGCTGTCAACCGATCACCACCTGGTTGGATCAGGTGGCAGGGGAGGATGGTAGACAGACCTGCTGCACTCAAACGTTGAGTGAGGGTGCAATGAACACCTGGCAGATGCCCCAAGCCGCATGATCTTCAACTCTCACCTCTGGCAGAACTTCAGCAACATTTCAAAGAAGAATGAAGACACTGAGTCTGAATGCACCATGTTCCACACTTCCATTACTGAGGCTACTGAACAGAGCTGTGGCTACAAGGTGCCTGTTGTGGTGGTAATCTTTGAACCAGATGGCGCACACTGGAGATGAAGGGACCTATCACGCTGGAGAAGGAGTTCTATGGGGTTTGGTTAGCCTGTGGGACTTTGAAGGCAGCTGACAAGTACCGACAGGCCAAGGGGAACGTGACACAGGCAGTGGCTGAAGCAAAAAGTCGGGATGTGAGGAGTTTGGTGAGGCCATGGAAAAAGGTGTCTAATGTCTAAATAAAACTACTATGAAAATTGCTATTAAAGTTGCTCTAAATTAATATATTTTAAAAATAATAATCAATTAAATGTGTATAATGAAAGAATTTGTTTGTATTGAGCGACCTAAAGAAAATAGGGACACACCTCTGGTCAGGGCTTTGCTCTAAAAGGCTGGCAGCACACAAAAAGCCAATGTTTTCTTCAAATAAGTTTAAGATCTTGTTCAGAAGTCTGTTACATTACAAAAAATAGGCTGTACACAAAAATAGACCCCCCCCCCAAAAAAAACAGGGCCACATCTACTCCTACACTCCCTCGATCTTCACTCTAACGAGCATCTTCAACCCAAACACAATTTGTCCAGCAAACAAAGTGTTCTCCAGCGCAGACGGGGGGGCTGATGACTTCCATTACACTCTACAAGGAACATATTCTGTTGAGATGAAAAGCTTGTAAATTATTGCAGAAGGTGTTGCTGCTAACAAGCTTGGTGATCCGAGGCTAATGGGGTTCACATTCACTAACTGCATCCTCGCAATGTGACAAATTCAACGCACCCAAATGAGCATCATCATCAGGGTGATCATCTGCATTACAGCATGCTGGCTCATGAGATTTACAGTAATCCTTACCAGGCTGAAGCAGTAAATGGTGAACAGTAGCACTTACTTATTGAACTGAACTGTGTCTGCAGATCGCTCTACTGGGCTGATATCAGGTGACATACTTGTCCATTGAACAATATTCCCCTTTTTTTATATTGAAAAACTCCTGAGTTTTGTTTGCAGCATGCATTGGGCCATTATCCATTTACACTGTGCTGTGCGATCAGTTTTGCAGCATTGTGAATTAGCAGAGATTATAGCCTCGTGCACTTCACAATTTGAGAGTGTTCATGAATTGGCTGTCTGTTATGAAGGGGCTTTCTTAACCAAGGAAAGAACTCTGTGATCATCCACTTTAGCTGTCTTCAGGCTCCTTCAGGCCTTTGGTGTTGCTGAGCTGGCCAGTGCACTGTACACTGAACTGGTTTATTATTATTTGGTATTTGCATGCACAAAAACAAAATAAACACTTATGCAGTATTTGTACAGGCACACAAATGAGCACACACTACAAGGGGTGTGTATAGTTTAGAAAAGACTTTTATACTCCTTTGTTAGACTTTCAGCCAAACCAACCATGACACCAACAAACCCATCATCAGTGTTTCCACGACAACAGCTTTATTGTGGCCAGAGTTCACATACATACAAATGTGATTCCTGTGCCATTGTAATCTCTTTTCATCAGCTCGCTCGTGAGCACAATCACAATAGATTCACATGTCCTTGGGAGAAAGAATATATCCAACCATAAAAAAAACTAAACTGATTTTCCTTCACACCTCCGTTGTGCCATGGTCCCCTGGGTGGTGCAGACAGGAAATGGGAATGACTGCTTCCTGCCTGAGCCAGCTTTGAAGGCAGAGTATGAGGGACAATCTCATGGCGGAGCAATGTTCCTGCACTTTCAGCAGGCTCTTTGTAATGTGTGATTTACAGCTTCCTCCTTGCTGTTTCATCTGTGATTTAGTGTTTCCCGGTCAGATGGCTATCAGCTGTCTTACATGTCCACTCTGGTCCTGCAGGACAGTACATGGAAAAAAGGGGCATAAAATCACTTTAGGCTACAATCAGGAGCTTGCTTATCAGCATAATAAGGCGAAAACAATAATGATCAACAGTGCTGCGAATTAAATACAAAATGCAGTTTTTAAATGATGATTTCATTCATTAAGGGAAAGAAGTTATCCAAACTTACCTGGCCCTGTGTGAAAAAGCGTCCTCTAAACAGAATAGCTGGTTGTGCCACCCTGGCATCGAGTCTTTCACATCACTGTGAAGGAATTTTGACCCATTTCTCTTTGGAAAATTGTTTAATTGGTGGGTTTTCGAGCATGAACGGCCTGTTTAGGGTCATGCCAAAGCATCTCAATCAGATCTGAGGCCAGCCACTCCAAAAACCTTCATTTTGGGTTTTTGCCAGCCATTCAGAGGTGAATTTGCTGGTGTGTTTCAGATCATTGTCCTGCTGCATAACCCAAGTGAGCTCGAGCTTCAGGGTACAAACTGATGGCCGGACATTCTCCTTCAGGATTTTCTGGTAGAGAGCAGAATTCATGGTTCCATCAATTACAGCAAGTCAACCATCACACTACCGCCACCGTGTCTGAAACCCAATGTTATTTTTGCTGTGTTCGTTTTATGCAGATCTGACGGGACTTAAACTGTCCAAAAAGTTAAACTTTTATCTTTTCAGTCCACAGAATATTTTCCCAAATGTTTTGGGGATCATCAACATGTTTTTTTTTGTGGCAAATGTCAGATGATGCTTTGTGTTATTTTTGGCCAGCAATGTTTTTCTCCTTGGAACTCTCCCATGGATGCCATTTTTGCCCAGTCTTTTTCTTATTGTTGAATCATAAACTCTGACCTTAACTGAGACAAGTGAGGCCTGCAGTTCTTTTGATACTGTTCTGAATTCTTTTGTGACCTCCTGGATTAGTCACTGATACACTCCTGGAGTAATTTTGGCAGGCCGATCACTCTTGAGAAGGTTCATTGTTCCAAGTTTTCTCCATTTGTGGATAACGGCTCTTACTGTGGTTCACTGGAATCCCAAAGCCTTACAAATGGATTTGTAACCCTTTCCAGACTGGTAGATGTCAGTGACTTTGTTTCTTAGTTGTTTCTTTGGATTGTGGCATGACATGTTGTTTTTTTTTAGATATTTTAGCCTACTTCACTTTGTCAGGCAGGTTCTATTTAAGCGATTTCTCGATTCTGCAGGTCTGGCAGTAATCAGGCCTGGGTGTGACCAGTGAAATTGATCTCAGTTTTCCAAAACATGTGGTTAAGCACAATAAATTATTGATTTAACAAGAGGAGCACTTACTTTTTCACACAAGCCCAGGTAGGTTTGGATAGCTTTTTTTCCCTTAATAAATAAAATCTGCAGTTAAAAAAACTGCAGTTAGCATTTACTCAGGTTCTAATGAGCTTTTTATATTACAAATTATTTCGGGATCTGAAACGTGTGCAACAAATATTGAAAAGAACAAAACAAAACACTACTTTCTGAGGAAAGATGGAAACTTTAGCATTGTTTCACTGCATCTTGCTGCCCCTCCACAATACACATTCCTGATAATACGCTGCACTTTCCCCAGCTTAACCTCTGACCTTGTCCCTTTTCTAACCCTCCACCTTACCCTAGCCTGAACCCCACTGCAGTTCCCTAAAACTATAAACCCCAAACCAACCTTAAATTAAAGGCTGGGGTGATTTAGAGTTCAGCCCACTTCTAGTTCAAATTTCACCTAATGATTTTCACCCCAGCTTTTAAAACCCTTTTAGAAATAGCATTAAATTTTGTAAGTATTGCCATTTTTCACCAAGTGTTGACAGCAAAACAAAGCTTTAATTATGACATAAATGAGCTGACGCTAACATCTGTATCCCCAGTAATACACTGGACTTTGCCACAGAGCTGATTGCACCCACTGAAAACAATTATTGTGGTTATACCAGACACACTCCAGCAGCATCACAGAAGTGGCTCTTCACTCTGTGTTTTTCATACAGAAACTGCACCAAGCTGCAAAAAAGAAGTCTGGCACGAGAATTGAATATAGAATTCAAATAATTTTCACAATAAAAGATGCAGTGCAAACCCTCCTTTTGTGATTAAAAGCACGACGTCAGAAACGTCACGTCATGTATTCCCGGGGTAAGGCTGCAGAGTGACGATTTCCTGGAGGAGCTTTGGAACGGTAACGGAAGCACATATGGTCGATATACTGACTTTTCCAAACGCAGCACAGTGGAGGCAGAAATGCTGAACAAAGGCAAATATTTCATTCTGTGACTTGATCCAGATAATGCCAAGACATATCAGTAAGTCTCCAAAAATTCTATTGGATCAGATTTTATCACGGATTCTTCTACACACCACAGCAATTTTTTTAATATAGTTATTTTGTACTTTAAACCATATAGTAAGAACCAGATTTTACTCTTTAATTTCATTAATCACTGAAGTGTGTCACACTCTCATCCAGAGACCAAGGTTGCTCATTTTGACCTTATAGCAGTTACCAATTTAATTTGGGGCCCCCCCCCCCCATTAGTAATTTCAAATAATATCCTAGGGCTTAACTGTTCAGTGACATTTCTGTGAGTGTGACACAAACATTAGTTAAAGGAGCTGTTGAATGTTTACACAGTAGAACAAACTCAGCAGCAGAGGTCTCGTAAACATGTGGTGACCACAGAGTCTGCTCTTCATCGCTACAGTTTGTCACTCAGTGGAAGGAGACGAGTGACAGGCGGGAGCAGCAAGGATGATGACAGGACCACGAGAAAGAGGGAATGAAAAATGATGTAGGTCAGTAAGGATTTGGAGTGAGAAGGAAAGCAGCTCTGGGAGTTGCAGTGATGATTTTTCGGGCCTCTGCTGTTCACCCTGATTTTTACAAAGGATTCAGTTTCAAACAAGTTCTTAACCAAGCTCAGTCGTGTTAACAATCAGGACATTAAAGCTGACAAATTACAGTAGATATTTTTCCATGGTCCACACTTTCAAAAATGACCCCCCCCCCCCCCCCC
>VUQJ01020672.1:1747-14776 GCA_015108635.1 Andinoacara biseriatus | reverse complement strand
TTGACATAGTTTAAAAAAAAAAAAAAAAAGCACAATGTTGCCGTTGTGGTTGTTTCAAAATCCCTGAACACATTTCTACCAAATCCATCTGAAACCAATCTGTTTTTTTTCTTTTCATCTATAAAGTTATCCTTACAAATTAAAATATTTCAATTTGAAAGTTAATTATCAGGGCCAGAGAACACTTCATGTTTATTTGAACATGTGTTTCTAGCGTGTTAAAGAACTGACCCTCTAAAAGCATCAGAAGCTCTGCCTGAGCATGTGTGTAGGTAGCGTTTGTAGACCCAGTCACCGCTACAGGTATCTATATGCTGACACTGAACAGTTAACTGACCTCAAATGAACATTTCACGTGATGGTGGCTGAAAAAAAATGGTCTCAAAAGCCTGCACTCAGCTCGTGAAAGCTTGTGAACGCTCTGACATGAACCCTGAGTTTTTACAGAGGGACAGCTTGTCTAAATATGCGTGCTTGTGTCTGGATCATGGTACACACACATCAACAAGCTTGATAAAAAAACCTGTCTAAAAGAGTCTACAGACTCCAACTGCAAGCAAGATTTACTAACTGCAACAACAAGGCGCTAGTACATTTTTAATGAATCTGTTTCACAGGGTGACTCTCAGGTATCATGTTGTTCACAACCAGCGCCCCCTGGACCACCTGGGAGGGACGGACAGCCGGTAAAATTGAAATAAAACTTTTTTTTAATACTTATAAAATCTTTTTCTTTAATGTTTTTTTTATACAAAAAAGCAGCAGAAGATTATATACACATATTTGTTTGTTTTATATTGAGGGCAAAGTTTCATTGAATTTCAGGGAGATCCAGGTTTGCCTGGATACCAAGGACAACCAGGGGAACCTGGACCAAGGGGAGCTCCCGTAAGCAAAGCATTTGGAGATTTTTGTAGATGTAAAATGTTTTTTAAAAGTTTTTTTTTTGCATGATCTTTGATATAAGTGTCTGAATTCTTTATGAATAGGGCTTACCAGGTCGTCAGGGGCCTCCAGGATCTAAGGTAACGCTGCTAAGATTTTATTTGAGCCTTGGTGTACACGTTTGACACCTTTTAAAGTGTGACAACGTGCTGTCTGCCTAAAAAGTAAAACCACAGCAGCAGCGATTATGTTTTAGTGTGACGTCTCTTGACAAAAAGAAGGAGAGAGAGAGAGAGAGATCTGTTTGTTTACACAAAAAAAATTCCATGTTTTAGGGTCAGGAAGGTATCAGTAGTTCCCCGGGACCTCAAGGGCTCAAGGTAGTTTCTTTTTCACTATTATTGTAGCAACTTTGTACCACAATTCATTTTATTTTATGCATTATGTGCATGATGTCTTGTTTTTTCAATGATGGTGATTTTAAGTCTTATGACGTAGGGCAGACAAGGCCCACCAGGACCACCAGGATCAAAAGGGCGTATCAAGGAGCTTGTCTCGGGGAGTCTTGTGTTAGAGGTACAGTGGCAGTTGCACTTAACACTCTTTAACATACTCTTCGCCATGCACCATTGCAGTTTCACACGTCGAAATGACCCAGCGATTTCACAACTTCACACTGCTCAGTCACAGTGTGAGCCGCATAGTTTCCAACTTTTGCAGTGACTGATTGAACAGCAGGGTTTCACACAACCTGCGCTTCCTGCAGCTGAGGTCAGCCGACAGGACGAAAAGATAAAATTCTTTCAGTAACTGGAAGACGTGAAAGAAGCCAAATGATTTTAAAGCTCATAAGGTCCCAATGGGTAAACGGTGGCAGTATGAGAAAAGATCACAGCCACCCACCAGAACTGCTTGGCTTCGTCTTCAAACTGAAAATACCCAAAAAAAAAAATTTCAAGGCAACTGGGAAAGGAGTCAAAATAAACGGCCATGTTTGAAATCAAAGATCTGGACTTTCTAACGTCTTTCTAAAGTGATTAAAGATACAAAAAAATGATGCAAATTGAAAAAGAAATTAACTACAGACATAATCTTTAAGAATACACGTCTAAACATGTGGTCCTTGAGCTGCAGTTTCCACAGTTTCCACCACTCTAAGAGACAAGTGTTGTTTCTGAAATAATTGGAAAATAACCTGAGGTTTTATTTATTCTTGATTAGGGAGTAAAAGGAGATAAGGGAGATACAGGAGAAAAGGGCTGCAAGGGTGCACTTGTAAGTACCTCTTTAAAATTCAAGGCAATTTTATGACATTCACTCATTTAAAAAGGACCAGAGCTTTTTGATTTTTTTATCCTTATTTGAATCTCTTTTCAGGGAGACCCCGGTTATGGCCTTTACAGCAGAGGAGACAAAGGAGACAGAGGACTGCCAGGTCCAGAGGTGAGATTCCAGTTCATCCTGGGCTTTAAACTTTCCCATCTGGCTGTGTGCACAGAATATAAAGCATTTGGTGAAATTGCTAATTTTGACTGTAATGCCACATTTTTCCCTCTCCACATGACATTTTTTCAATCCTTCTTTTTGAACTGATGCGTTACCAGCAACACTGTGAACAGCACACGATAGAGGACGATCAGCAGAGGGCAGTGATGCAACAATAAACTCAATGTGATTCGGCATCAAAGAGGAGAGAAAAGACCCTCAGTGTTAATCTGCGTTATATTCATCAGTCCATCAAAATTATTTTGCCAAGACAGCAACAACCAGCATGTGTCAAACCTAATTATATTGCACAGTTTTGTTACCAGCCCCGTAAAGCTCTCTGTTCGGGCCATCTCAGCTCGAGGACGGTGGCAACTGCTCTGAATCACAGAAAAAAGATGGTGCTACATAATCTTGTCATGATTTCAGACTGAGGTGGATACAGCACTGCAATATTTCTGAGGCCCCTCAACAGGCCCAACAGTGATATGGTCAATCTGACAGTCCTCTCTGATATTAGAAGTCACACCATCAGAGACCCCAATCAGGACTAACAAACAGGAATAACAACTCTTAGCATGACTTGAAATTATCACGATTAATCATCAAACACCAATATAGTAATGTGCTGTGTGTGACTTGAGATTTAGTGTTTTGCTTTCAGATATTTATTTTTATTTACTCAAGAAAACAGAACCTTATGAATTCTCATGCTTTTATTTAATTGTCCTTGCAGGGAAAGCCAGGAAAGGATGGTGATCCGGGGCCACCTGGGTTTGAGGTGCTGTACTGCTGTGCTATAAGTGTTTAAGTATTTATGAGTATGCATGCATGGCTGTTGAATACAATATAGTTCTATTTAGGGAAGGCCTGGCCCCAGAGGTGATCCAGGATATCCAGGGATGACAGGAACGGCGGTCAGTCATCCCTTTTAACAAAATTTCAGATCTTTAAACTCTTTAAAATTTGTATTTATAAAGTATTTATTAATACAAATGCCTGAAGGTTGCATACTACCAAAAAATTAAAATGTCATATGGAAAAATGTTCTGTATGACATTTTGTTTGCATACTCTAATACACAGGGTGAAAAGGGAAATAGGGGTCCGCCAGGTCCAAGTGGAGGGGTGAGTTTATGACAATTCCTTATTTGATAGACAAAGTGCTACTGAATCTGGAAATGCCTGTTGTTCCAGCATGTCCCATGTCATCTTGTATACAGACATATTTGACTGAGCCAGTCAAAGGATACAGGGGAGATCCAGGTCCTCTAGGCCCACCTGGACTTCCTGGGCCTCAGGGTAGATAATACTCTGTAATATTTTATTTCTTATAGAAGAAATAAAAATCAGAATAGAAAAAAGCCTTAAATCAAAGCCTGCGCCAATTATAAGTCAATTTAAAAGAAAAAAAAATCCCTGCTTTACTGTAGCAGGTTTTGCCCATACAGAAATAAAATAAGTGACTACTCTTTTTCTCAGGGATTGTGGGATTTCCTGGCCCGCAAGGACCTCCAGGTATGAAGAAAGGAAGCTATTCTCATTCAAATTTTTTCTACCCTCAGCCACATTAAGCCTATTTTGTGAAGCTTGCCCACGGTCTCTCACTTAACCCTGCACAGGCGATGAATTGGGGAATTATGTGCCCGGTCTACGTGGTCCCAGGGGCCTTCCAGGCCCAAAAGGTGAACCCGGGGATCCTGGGGTTAATTATATCGGACCTCCAGGTCCAGATGGGGATCCTGGTGATCAAGGATCTCCTGGGGATCAGGGCCCACCTGGAGCCCCTGAAGACAGAAGTATGCAAAAATTTTCTTCCAAAAATCCTCCAAACACTATGAATTTAAATGCTCACAGTACACCTACCTTGAAGTTCAAGAAAAGCTGATTTTTCAAACACCATGATTAACAAACCACATCACTTTGGAAGCTTTCAGTTTTCCAGATCTTTAACTTGTCTTTGTCTAGTCTTTAACTGTAACACAACGTAAGATGTGTGATGTGAGATGCTAATTTGCATTTTAACGGGACGCATAAATGCAGCAATGACAAAATGTAGCAATTTGGGGAAAGTGTAATTAAAAAACTAACTAACTTTTGTTGTTGCTTTTAGCTAACAGGGTTACCAAGGGCCTGCCAGGAATTAAAGGAATGAGGGGATTGCCTGGACACACGGGATATGATGGGGTGTTTGGAATGAAAGGTGCAAAATTATTTTTAATGCATTACATTATAATCCATTATAGTTCATATTCAATATTCATTTCACATTGGTAATGACTTGCTTTTACTAGCACACTACTGTATTATGTGCAGATGACATTACACATGGCACTTTATACAGACCTTTGAAACTCATATATGAAATTATATTGTGCAATAAATGAGATTCAGAGAAAAATATTCATTTATTTGTGCAGGACAAAAGGGGGAGCCCTGTTATACATGTGCTGGATCAGGACTCCCAGGGCCACCAGGTCCCCGTGGTGAATCTGGCCTTCCTGGTAACGAGTGCTGCATGAATTCTACTCTATCTGACTTACACATGCAAGTGCACTTTTATTGTTAACAATAGCAAGCAAATAAGATTTAAAACTGCATCGTGGACTGTTTCTCTTACCCAGGCTTTAATCAGCCTCAAGGTGATACAGGTGATCCTGGTTTCCCAGGACCTAAAGGCTTACCTGGAAGACCTGTAAGAAAGCATATCTTGAAAAATTTGCTTTGTTGTTGTTGTTTTTTCTTTACTCCTGTAAACTCTTGAAATAAATTCCGCTCCAAAGGGTCCAATTGGCGAGGCAGGTTTTCCAGGACCAAAAGGAGAGAAGGGAGACTCATATTCCTATGATGCTGCTGTGCCTAAGGGAGAAAAAGGAGACCAGGGACAGCCTGGGAGGCCCGGGGATCCAGGCTTCTCTGGACCTCCCGGAATATCAGGTCGCAAAGGCAATCCAGGGCCTCCAGGGGATCCGGTGAGAAATTGCTGGCAGATCTGAACGTTACATGAAATGATGTGCCACATGTCAGGTGTCACATTTGACGCGTCAGAGTTTTTAACACGTACAGGAGCCAACCAAGAAATATTTCAGTCATACCTGGAACAAGTTTTCTGCCCACTCTAGTATCTCTTCTTGGGTGAGAGGGGAGACCACGGACTCCAGGGTCCACCAGGCCCTTTAGGTAGACCAGGACCACCTGGCTACCCTGGGCCACCAGCTTATGGACCTGCTGGACTTCCAGGAATTAAAGGAGATGATGGAGTACCTGGTTTCCCAGGGCTGCCAGGAATTCCAGGTAAAGGAACATGCTGATAAATGTACAATTTATCAAAAAGGTTTATATAGTATATATATTCACACATCCCTTCTTCATTCCCTCCTTTATTGATAGGAAAAAAAGGAGAACCTGGCCTCTTATACAGTAAAGGACTTCCTGGATCACCTGGATCAAAAGGTCAGCCAGGCTCACCTGGAAGCCCAGGTAAGTATGTGTGTATGATGTATGGCTGCATAGCTCAATATATGTGGTGTATGTGTATATGGTGTGTGCATGGATGGATAGATCAATCATAATAGGAGAAGGGAAACATCTTTTATAATCATTAAAAAAAAACATCCAGGTTATCCAGGGCCACCAGGTTCTCAAGGACCACCAGGTCCGCCAGGTCAGAAAGGAGAACGTGGTCATGTGTCATTTCCTGGAGTGCCAGGGAGGCAAGGACCAAAAGGTAATCAGTTCTGTGAAAATATGCTGCATATTTACAAACACGTAGCAGATTCATATGTCCTTGGCAATGATGTTACTTTGATTGTCTTGTTACTTCAAAATGAAATGAACTAGTTCCAACCATTGCTAATGCATCATTTATATTTTTATTGATGTGTATGTGTTGTTCAGGTGACAAGGGTCAACCAGGTCCCCCAGGCCCTCCAGGTAGGGGTGCCCCGGGTAAGCCAGGTCTAGGTGGCCCTCCTGGTGAGCCAGGACCAAAGGTTAGAAACAATTTTGATATATAGTAGATACAGTAGTAGACATTTACTGGCCTTTACAGGAATACATAAAGGTTAAAAAAGTATTAATCTTTACGTTATTTTCTGAATTGTTGCACTTTCCTCGTGTGATGTAAGTTCTTTGTGGCAGGAGTTCAGACACTGAGAGATGAGAAAGAGTTCAGTAATTTGGGAAACACTTTTTTTTCTGTTTTCTTGGTGAGAAACCAAAGAAATGATTATGGCAATCTCTCTATAAAGATAAATACCAGTGGCTTTTGTTTATTAAGTAAAGCCCTGGAAAATGACCAAACATTGCAATATAATGCCATTCTGGAAGCACATTAGGGAGTGAATGTGAACTTATAAACAGTGCGCTGTATATTTCTATTATCAGGGTGATAGTGGCCCTGGATTCAATGGGCCTCCAGGCTCTCCAGGGCTTCCAGGTGAAGATGGAGATCCAGGACCCACAGGTGATCCTGGGGCTCCTGGCCTACCTGGAAATCCAGGGTTTAATGGCAGTCCTGGTTTTCAAGGAGAGAAAGGTACTTATGTACACTAAAATCAAAATTGCCCCCCCCCCCCGCCCCCCCAAAAAGACACAATATGATAAAAACGTACAATATTTATCTCTTTGCTACATTATGTCATGTTTTATGGATGGATGCGTGTGTGACCTTTGTGTAGGTTCTATGGGACTTCCTGGACTACCTGGACTGCCTGGTAGCAAAGAATTATGTAAAGGCTTGCCTGGACCAAGTGGAGAACCAGGACCAAATGGTTATCAAGGACCTCAGGGTTAGTATATACTAAAATATGTGGTGTGCTTTACTATCAGGCTTGAAAGGCAAATGAAAGTAGAAGGTAACAGATAAAAGAAGGTGAAACACTTGGTAATATTTAATGAACGAATACAAATGATCAGATTTTTTGTTTAATTCTATATTTCCATTGTTTCTTACCTTTTTGTTTGTTGTGTTTTTTGTTCTGTATCTCTGTTCTAGGAACTAATGGCTTTAGTGGTGAGAAGGGAAATCGAGGCTTGCCTGGGTTTGGACTTCCTGGCCCTGCTGGTGAACCTGGGCTCCCTGGGCTTCCTGGGCCAGACTCGCATGGGCACCGTGGACAAAAAGGAATCAAAGGAAAAAATGGCTTGCCTGGTCAACCAGGTAGCATTTGCGTTCTGACAGGCCAATCGCGTTTAAGTTCATCAATATACAGTACCAGTCAAAAGTTTCTCTTACCCATTCATATGAATAGGTGAGTGTGTCCAAACATTTGACTGGTAGTGTACAATAGCTAAAAAGTCAGTGTTTTTCATGTACACGACTGCTTAATGTGATGTTGAAGATATTTTTAAAGATGTTTTTGTTAGGACCGAAAGGAAACCCTGGACCAGACGGACCATCAGGATATGGACCAGATGGATTGCCTGGAATTGCGGGTCCACCAGGTCAAAGAGGTAAACACACATACACACACATCTTCAATGCAGTGTGCATACAGTACATAAAAAAATAGAGGAACAAATTTTATTCAAATTAATCAGAGTATAACATCAAGTAAAGTAAACCTCTGGGATATTGACCTGGTCTATTATGTAGCAGAGGGGTTTTTCAACAGTTTCAGCGGCACTAGCGGGGCAGCAATGGCAACCCCCAAAAACAGGAATTCTTTTACAGGTGAAGGCCACATTTTTTCCATCCGCATCTTTTCTGAATGTATTTTCTCTAGTTTTGCATTTAGCTCTCCGCGACAATGCCCGACCTCATGTGGCGAGAGTACGCAGGCAGTTGCTGAAAGTTTTAAGGAACTGATGCCACTGACTGGCCCCCATGGTGGCATGACCTAAATCCAACAGAACACCTCTGGGACATTATGTTTCAGGCCATCAGATGCCATCATGTTGCACCTCAGACTGTCACCTCAGTGATGCCCTGGTCCAGATCTGGGAGGAGATCCACCAGGACACCATCTGTTGTCTCATTAGGAGCATGCACCACCGTTGTCAGGCATGTGGGGGTCATACAAATTACAGAGTACCATTTTGAGTTACTGCAGTGAAATTTCAGCAAAATGCACAAGCCTACAGCATAATTTTTTCACTTTGATTTTTGGGGTGTCTTTGAGGTCAGCACTCTGGAGATCATTTTCATTTCCTTCAAAACATCATTATATCCAGCAATATTGTTTTCCCATTGAGATATGATGTGTTTTCAAAGTTTTCCTTTATAATAAACATAAAAAACTAAGTTAAGTCATGTAAAATCTGAAACAATAGACAGTTTTTGCCTCTGTGTTGGTGATTATTAAAACTGTGATCCATATGAAGCTCGTAAAGTTACAGCTGCAATGACTATTTGCAGGTGACCCTGGCCCAGATGGAGCCAGAGGTCCTCCAGGTCCACCTGGTAATACAGGGGACCAAGGATCCAAAGGTGCAAAAGGAGCACCAACACCATTAAATGTCAGTGGGTTCCAAGGGGACCCTGGTCAGCCAGGTACATTTTCTAGTATTCTTTTAAAACCCTTAGTGAGATTTTTCACAAATTATCAAGTACTTGACATTAATTTAAATAACTGGTTACACTGTTTGTCTGCTGGTTTTTCTAAGTCACATTATATTAAGACAATAAGTAAGATATATGGATAATATTATAACACTAACTGTACTGTGTAAGGTCAACCTGGTCTAGCTGGACCCTATGGAGATCCTGGAAGAACTGGAGCAAAAGGGTTGAAAGGACGAGTGGGAGCACCAGGGGATCCTGGACCAAGAGGTCTGAAATCAGCTTAACATTCACAGTGATTAGTCAGTACTTTGGTTTGTAAATCTGACATATACACATGGTGAAAATCAAACTGTTTTTATGCTGTGTATCTATATGTCCCCAGGACTCCCAGGTGATCCAGGTCTAGACAGATCAGGGATGTCATCGGGGATTCGAGGACCTCCCGGAGCCCCGGGAGACACAGGACCCAGGGGGTTTCAAGGGAAGTCCTACATTTTATTACAAGTTGAAGTCCTCCACAATTTAAGGTCATCATTCGCTTGAATGCTCAATGTTCACTGTGAAGAATAATTCATTTTAAAATCTCTAATATTAAAAACAAAAACCTTAAATGAATAAACTCTAAATCTTAAATTAACATCATTTACAAAACTTTAGTTTTTACAAATCCCTTAAGATGAATAATGCATTTCTCTTCCAGTGCACAGTTTTAATGCACTGGAAAAACTGCAAGATTCTTCCAAACTCAATAACAACAATAATATTAACTCCTTTCTCTTCTTTGTTTCTAGTTAACAAAAACTAAGCAGTAAAGGACACAGTCAGTGTATTGGCACTGTAAAAAACAAGTGGCCCTCTGAATTGAACGGTGGCACCAACAATGAGAACTGAGTCTTGAGATTTCAGAATATTATCTGCATCCTTTACTAATGTGATTTGGAACCTTGAAGCCTGCTTTGCACAAATATCAGGAATCTAAAAGACATTTCAAGCAGGAGGCACTAACACATTATTATTAATTTTTTAAAAAAATATTAATATTATAGTGCTGTATTTATTATAAAGTGTTACCAACCATTTAAATCTGCCAGGACCCAAGGGAATAAAAGGATACAGAGGAATCCCTGGAGGACCAGGCCGAGATGGTGATCTGGGTGAAACTGGTTCCAAAGGAGCTACTGGGGAACCAAACTACTATGGATATGGGCCACCTGGACCTGTAGGCCAAAAGGTAGTGATGACAGATCTAAACATCTCTGATGCAGAAGTGCAGAGTCCGGCATGGTAAATAAATATAGGAATGTATGTAATATGAAACATATATGTTCATCAATAGGTTCTTTCTCCCGCTTTCTTTATTCCCCTTCCTGTCCTCAGGGTGAACCAGGATTAACTAACACTAACGTGATGAAGGGTCTGAAAGGACAACCTGGAATCACAGGACCGGAAGGTTTACCAGGACTATTTGGTCCCAATGGAGAACCAGGACCTACTGGGCCAAATGGTACATACAACTGATAAGCTATTATTATTAGGAAGTTTTAACTCTCTAACTCTCTACCCAAGTCACTCCTGACCCTTCTTTCTATCTCAGGTTCCCCAGGCTATCAAGGGCCAACAGGGTCAGATGGCCCTCCAGGGAGCAAAGGGCATCGCGGACCTAATGGACCACCAGGCAAAGTCCTTTTAATTATGACTGCCACATATTTTTAAAGTGCAACTCACTGTGTTAATGTTGGGATGACTTGAACTGGTCAATATTCATTGTTTATTTATACTTGAAGTTTAATTTTAGTGTTCTTTTTTTTTTTTTTAATCTGTTTGACTCAGGTAATGCGGGTCGACTGGGTATAGGAGGAGTTACTGGTCCTAAAGGCAACCAGGGCTCAGATGGGATTCCAGGGCCTCCCGGGCAGAAAGGGGAGACTAGTAAGCCAAATACTGCATAAAAATGTTTGTGTGGCTCTTTGAGGTCCTGCATAATCCTACTGTATATGTTATGAACCTATAAATATTTGTTGAGTGCTTTTCCTTTTGTCTAAACTGAAACAAGCCTGTAGCTGCCTCTATCAAAGCTATTGGGACCCTAAAAAGGGTATAGTCAGATTCACCTGTTCTTCTCCTCTCTCGTCTGCAGTCTTGACAGGAGGGAGGCCTGGGAATCGTGGTGACCCAGGTCAGCCAGGTGAGTCACACATTAGTTGCATTATCCTCTAAAGCAGTTAAGGAAGACCTTTATTAATTGATGTATTTGTATATAATATCAAACAATGCAATATTGAAAGCCTGTTGCATTGGCCTACAGGTTGCATGCAGTAATTCCGTACTGATTCATACAAATTCTTCTTTCCACACTGTAGGTCCTCCTGGAAATCCTGGCCTCCCTGGCTTGTCTGTTACAGGGAGTCCTGGACTAATAGGAGACAAAGGAATTCCAGGTCCACATGGCATCCCTGGTCCAAGAGGGCCACCAGGAAGTGAAGGGGTATGTCTTCCTGGGTATAAAGGAGACCCTGGCCACCCTGGAAATCCCGGGAGGAAAGGTTAACATCTACCAGATAATTTGTAGTTCCAAATTATAACTTGAGATTTTCTAATTTGGTCACCATATGGAAGTTACTTGCATGCCTCTTTCAATGGGCCAATCAATTGCCTATATATGCATCATCAATCCCTCTCTAATCTCAATGTAGGTTACCCTGGCCCACCTGGGCCTCGAGGTATTGCGGTGCCTGGGATAAAAGGAGACAGGGGGGACCCAGGTCTTCCAGGAAGCCCAGGTAATCCTGGAGAACCAGGAGATCCAGGCTTGCAAGGACCACCTGTAAGTTATTACAGTACTTGTTTTATGACAAATGACTAGAGAATGTAGAAGGAGTCTTTGGTTCAGTGTTTTGTATTAAAATTTGAGAATTCTTTTATCAAGCCTAGTTTTTTTTAAATGGTATAACAAAATGTGTGCAAAAATTACATCACTTTTTTTTTTCATTTCCGCTATCATTCTTCAAATCAAAGTAAAACTGAGTACCAAGTCTTCAAACTCTCACTGCAATGCTTGGAGTCTAATCTTTCCACTTCCTTTTGCCTCCCCAGGGTACAATAGGCAGACCTGGAGGCCCAGGGCCAAGAGGCGACCCAGGTTCTCCAGGATTCCCAGGGCCCACTGGTAATCTATCTTGAATTCCTACCCCAGAAAAATTGCAGTTGATTTAGTTTCTCACAATACGTTTGAACATATACCGAAAATAAACTAGACAGAGAATAATAAGACTTGTGAAGATTCATTTTATGTTTTGTGATATTAACAAGCTGGAATTCATGCATAACTACAGTATAATAATTCCAATAATTTATTTGCTTTAGGTCCTGTGGGAGACCCTGGAAACATCCCTGGCCCTCCTGGTCAGCCTGGGCCCACAGGTTTACCTGGATTGCCAGGTGGGTGAATACTTGATGAGCTAAGTATTATATATTTGGGGAAATAGCTTTCTAATTGCTCCTGCTTTTTACCTAAAGGTCGTAAAGGTGAACCAGCATTTCGCAGAGTGATATATGAACGAGGGCCTTGTGGCCCTCCTGGTGTCAGTGGTGTATGTGGACCTCCAGGAAGAACTGGTCCACCGGGACTACCAGGCCCTCCAGGTTAATATTTTCAGAGTTAGCCTTTGTTGTTGTTGTATTACCTTTCCCAATGTAATAAGTGATATTAGAACTGTAAATTTTGCCAATGAACCTTTCTTTCCCAGGCCAGCGTGGTGCCAAAGGAATGCAGGGTTTGGGCCGACCTGGCCTGCCTGGATTTGAAGGCCGCAAAGGAGACAAAGGAAGTGCAGGGCTGCCAGGTGTGTTCAAGTGTTTGGGTTGAAGTCTGTGTTTGTGTACACTCACAGGACTCCAATAGCACTAAATTTGGAAGTATTTCAGTGCCCTATGAAGGGTTAAATGTTCTGCAAATTGTACAAAAATAGTTGGACAGATCATGGTGCACAAGAAGCAAAACAGTTAAAACCATCCAAGATGTGTCAAGTACAGCCTCTGGTATTGCACTGTGTGGATTAGATCTGTAAGGTAATTAATGAGGGAAAATAAAAGGATCTCAGTGATTGCATATAAAAAAAGATCCTCAGTGCATCAGTTGCATGTAGTAGTGACAGG